>CM075857.1:21371321-21466321 GCA_037975125.1 Latrodectus hesperus
TAATTTTTTTTAAATTATGAAAATAATTTTAGAACAAAAAATAAAAAAGGGGTGTTTAAAAATGTCTGTAATTTAATCAAATATTTCTAGGCTGTCAAAAATGGAAATGTTATTATTGTTATTGCAGAATAGGTTATATGTTATAGTAAAATTTGAGCGTTATAACAAAATACCCTTTTTATATAATAATTAAAATTTTCTCAGACCAAAACTTTATTTAAATCATATGAGAGAGAGAATGCAACTTTATCAAACTTCTAAAAAATTTTTTTTAAAATGGTAAATGTTGAGGACAGACATTACCATAGAAAATGATATTTCTAAACTTATTTGCAGTTCATAGAAAATGGCATGTCTTGGGTAAAATATTTTGATTTTTGTTATTATTATCCATCCATAATAATTCTATTTTATGCAAGTGGTCCCAAGAATATGATTAAAAAGCAGTTTTTGTTTTCTTCAATGTAAGTTTCTTATATTAAAACGCATGACTGTCGTATTTAGTAAAATATTTTTTAATTAAGAAGGAGAAACATTCATAATAATTCAAACTTAAAATTTTCAAAAATTTATCTTATAATTTATTTTACATGTAAAATTATTCATCATATATTGGATCAAATTCTTATCAGAAAATGGTAAAAGAATATGAGAAGGACTTCGAACCAATAAACACTTTGAGGTGAGGAATTGAGCCCAAAAACAATTAAGTAGAATTCAAATTAAAGTTAATGAATTACCACACTCATTAAAATTAATAAATGTTCTTTTATAAATTGAAAATATTTGTGTTTTTTATTTTTCTATAATTTTCTCTCTATGGAAAAAGTGTATTAATTTTATAACAACTATTTTCACTTTGATATTTAATAAAAAACAAGTGTAACTTCTGTAAAAATGACACAAACTTCGAATATATACAGATTAATTTCTGTGAATGTTTATTACTTTACCAATTTCATTTCATTAAAATAAATTATACTATCAAAATTACTTACACATGTTTAACTTAATTGAGTAATTCATTTAATTAATTTAATTCATTAGATATATTATAGTAGTTTTTTCCTGTCAAAACGTATAAAATTTGTTGGAAAAATATTTTCCATCCACATTTTCATATATATTTCTTAAATAACTGTTTTTCCATATCATGGAAAACAATGCTTTTGTCTTTAAATATGCTACACAATATACACAACTAAGTCTTATCATACGGAATAGATTACATTTATCAAAACTAGGGAGAGATTGTTGTTTGACCTTCACGTTTTTATCACAAGGACTCTATCTGAACTAGTATCTTAGGTGGAATCAGCAACACTACAAGATCAGTGGTGGGAGTCGAACCCACGAATTCTTCCACCGAAAGTCAGAGTTCTAACTTTTCTCACTGTGAAGAAAAGCTTTGAGAAAGCTATGCAAATCTAATTATTTAATTTGTTAAAATTATTAAAATTCTATCAATGAAATTTTTAACTTTTAATCAATCAATGAAATATCAATGAAATTTTTAACTTTTAATTAATATAAATAAAAAATTGTAATGTTAAAGATTGACTTGCCGAGCTGGCTGCCAATTGGTTAGCGCTCTGGCCTTCGGTTCAACAGTTCCTGGGTTAGAATCCCTCCTTGGTCATGGATGTTTGTAGTGGTTCGGAATCTACTTTAAAGCGTAGGTCCCGGTATAATTAGCCCTCGTGTGCAAACAATGATCGTTGAGAGACAAACCAACCAACCAACTAAAGATTGACTATTTCTGTTGTTGTTGCTTATCCTCCATGTCTGACGGAGTCAGACTAGATCCACGAGTTCGTTGACTGTAAGGAAGTCGAAGACTAAAAGAGGATTGCTAAAAAGATCCTCCCTAGAGAGACCCATGCAATCCAAAAGATGCTCAGGAGAAGCCTGATGATTTTGGCACTTGGTGCAGGTGACGAAAGTTTTCCTGCCCTCGTTGAAAGTGAGGCACTTAATATGACCGCTAGCAAGTCTTGAGAGAACAGTCCGGGTACGTCTGTCACACGGGAGGTCAAGGGACAAACCCGGTTTTGATCCCTTGTACCAATTATGGGTGGGGGTGTTTTCCACTCCTCCGAGATTTTTGATTTTTCCCGGGAGTATAACACCAGAAAAGTAAGTGTGGAAGAGGGAGTATTTGAAATCCTGCAACCCTCCTTAGCAAGATTATCGGCCATTTCATTCCCGTAGAGATTCACATGTGAAGGTATCCATTGCAAGTGAACATCATGATTAAGTGAAATGAGTTTTAATTTAAGCAGGATAGAGTTGCTGATCTTGTCGCCTGCAAGAAGTCAATTACTAAGATGGTGGAGAGAACTACGGCTGTCAGACAAGATCCATAGGTCACCATAATCCTCTTCAGAAAGAATAGTTTCTAGTCCCAGGTCTATTGCAATCAATTCACTTCTGAAGACAGAGCAGTGATTGGGATTACGATGAGAAAGAGTCAAAGTGGTGTGAGGGGTTTCAATATATATGCCACTACCTGCTAGAATATCAATTTTACTACCGTCAGTTCAGACTTTTTCTTGTTTTGTTAATCACGCTCATGATATGAAGAGTCAGACTTTATTTTTTAAGCAATGATTTCCCAAAAACAGATTAAAAATACTGAATGTAATTTAGATTAGAAATAAGTTTAGTATTTTTTATTTGGTTTTGCATATTAAATATTCTTATAATATAAATATGTTGTAATATATTAACAGCGATCAAAATTAAGAAAATATTTTTTTAAGTTAAAATATTTATGAATTATTATTCTATTCTTCCCTTTCTAAGAAAAATGAATAAGTTTTACAGCAAATATTTTCAAATTTATGTTACAATTTTATTTAAGTAAGCATCTTTTTTTAACTTCTGTATTAATACTACTATTATTCCAATTTCCACATCATAATTGTTTTCCGAAATTTATATTCTTGCGAAGATTCAAATGTCAGTGTTTCCATTTCCAAACAGTTCATTTTTGAACAGAGAGGAGTGCTGTAAGCCTTTGGGCTGTCAATGTGACACGACAGTTATGTGGCACGACAGCCACATGGGCTGTCGTGCCACAGAGATTAGTTTAGTTTAGAATTAGCTTCTGTTAATAAATTATATAAGAGTTAGATTAATTTAGTTATCATACTAATTTTCCAATGTAGCAAAACACGTATAAAATTTTAAACCAAAATATTTATATCATTTTCTATACATTTTTTATTAATATTTTAATTCATGAATTTAATTTAAAATAATTCAATTATTTTAGAAAGACAGTTAATTACACTGGCGGTACACAGTTTTTTTATTAAATAAAATTTCTGTATTAATTCATTAAGAATATTTTGCAAAATCTTTCGTCTGGAGAAAATTGAAAAAAACAATAAGGATGTTTTGACTAACAAAAGTGACTAACAAAAGACATTTATTATGTCAATTGAATAAATAATTTAATTACGTCATTAGGTAGACAATTCATAATTGCATATTAATAATAGTTGCTTGTTATTAACCTGTTCACAAATATAAATTTTAAGTAAAATATGCATTTAAATATGTATTTATTTGTGAAATTTTTTTAACAATACCTCCATTATATTTTAAATAAATTATGTTTGCGCTAAATGTCACACTTAAATAAAGTATACTAATTTTTCTATACATTTTAGTTTAATTTCTAACCTTTCAATTTCCTTTATGATTAGCACAATATAAACTGAAATCATAACAGTTACCGAATTTGATTGGACTATCACTTAGTGTTATATTCAAGCTTGTAATAAATAGGGATGAAAACTTGAAACGTTACAGCATATTACTGGAAAATTTGACAGATAAAAAGATATGTTAGTTTTTTTATGTTATAATCTTAGACGAAGTTTTGGAGAATAAGATCTTGATTCAATCAGTAACGACTGTCTTCCAAAAGTTCTAAGATTTATATTTACATGGAATTTCCCATTTATCTCAACAATCAAATAAGTTATACTTGAATCAAGAATGAAGATAATATATTTGCCATTTGAACAGTTAAATAATTTCCTTTTTAATTGGTGTACTATTTACAATGTTAGGCTTACCCGACTCATCACATATTTCGAAAGCTATAGTTGTAAAATTAATGAAATACAAAAATGCTTCTTAAATTCCTTTATTTTATTCATGTAGTAATCAAGCAACAACATTTTATACATCTATATTTTACCCTTATTTATTTAAACATTTCTGTGTATTACTGGCAAAAATTACAAGTACCACGAAAATTTAAATATTTATTTTTTATTATATTTTATTTTTTGTTAAATAAAATTAGTAATTAATTTTCGTAGCATTAATTAATTAATTTTTATAAACATAGTTAAAATGTAGTTATATAATTAGCTTTTCTGCCAAAATGCGCTTAGTTTCCATTTAAGTCACAGATAATAATATTTATTCTTAATTATTTTCATCATTTTAAAAATCATAATTGTAAAAGTAACTTGGAAATCATTAAATTATTCTAGAGGTCAGAAAGAAGTATTCCATATGTGTATAGCTTTCATAAAAAAGCAGTAAATAAATAATCCATAACTACAATAATTAGCAGTGAAATGTCTTATGACATTGAGAGTCATACATTATTTTAGATCAAATTTGTACACTTAAATTTAATTTTATGTGTAGGTCATACATTTAAGCTTATGCATTCATGCTTATTTAAAATATTACGTTGAAAAATAAAATAAAAAGTAGAAATCAGATAAAAAAGAGCTATTGACTATAATGATGCAAAATTCATTAAGTTTGGATATGATAAGATGCTGAATAATTCATAATAGATCATACATATAATTGATTCATTTAAAAGTATTTTATATAGAAATTAATTATCATATTATATTTTGTTGAAAATTACATTTATATATCCTTTGTTTAAATCAGTTATGTTATTCCCTTAATTTATTTTTTACGTTTTTATATATTTGTAATACGAATTATTGTATATTAACTTCTGTATTTTAGTTTTATCTTCATTGGATATAATTTTCTACATGAACACAAATGATGGTCAAACTGTTTTTATAATTGCAAGTAAATCTAAATAGTAAACAAGAAGTCAATTAAAATAATATAGTTTTTTAGCAATTGAATAAAAATTATTTTTGATAACTATATTTGTTCATTTTTTGCTAAAATATTATTCACAATAAAAAATAAAGTAAATTTTGAATTGAAAATTATTTTGACAAATACATAAATTTTAAATAATAAAACTTTAAGTTTTGAAAAGAAATGTTTTAATAAATATAAGCACCAATTAATATTTTGCATTAGTGATATGGCTATTTTTCTAATCTTATATATTTAAGGAAATTTTATTAAAATATTTTTACGTATTGAACCATAGAAAAACATCACAGTTAATGAATTCTTAAGTACGATGTAAGATTCCCCAGATATCCGTGTAATAAAATTAAATATATTTATGATTTCCAAAAAATAAAATAAATAAAAATAATAAAATTGTAAATTTGATTTTAAAAATAAAGAAACTTGGACTTCTAGATATTTTCTTATGTATTGCTCTGATAGAAAAGAATGTTAGAAATTGAAATATTAATTAATGTGAAAGGTTTGGCTAGAAATTGCTTTCAATTAATTTAATATAAATATTAAATCGAGCTTTGTTTATTCATGACAAGAAAAGAAGTTAACTATAAAAGTGTGTATTCAATAAATCAATTAAGTCATCAAAAGTACTTTGAATGTTATTTTAATTTGCTAACACTTATTGTACTTACTGAACATATTTGTTTTATGTATGAACATATACTGTTAGATGATTTTCCTTTTAGATAATTAAATCTTTAATTTAAAGAATAAAGTTTTGCTCATATGATTCATCATGCTCTTTTCAAAAATATCTCTTTTGACTAGATAATTTTCAACGACGTTTATTTTTATAAAATTAATTCTTTTAAACAATCTTTTGTATTTTTATTGCATTAATAATTATATTGTGACAATATAAGCAAAATTATTTAATATAAAAATGCAGTACTTACGTATTTGCGTCACCACAGGCAATTTGTGTGTCATAACGTAAGTAGAATTGGATTTTACCTATTATTCGAAAATTTCTTTTTCTTATAATGAAAAATGCATTTATAATTATAAAAAAAACTTTTTTTTAAGAAAATTTATTTACCATTATTTCTACTTAGAAAAAGGCAGCAATGACGCTAATCCATTAGTAGAATAACTACAATAGCTTTGTGAAATGAATATATGTATTCTATTTAATAATGATTTGTCTTAAAATATTTCTCGATGAATTTAGTTTTGGTGATTTAACTCATTATCAGTATTTTATAATATGATTATTTATTTACTAACAGTAATAATTTCACATTTTTTAAAGCATGAATAAGAAAGTTATTAAAAATTCACAATCCTAAATTGAAAATTTGTAAGTTCTTACTGCATTTAAAGTGCATAAAAATTCATTGCTTTAGTTAAATGTACATTTTATCTGAATAAATTAGCACTGTTTGAATTGATCAAGGAAATATGAATTAAAAGTCAAATTTATCAAACTAAGCATTATAACGGTTGGAAAATGTTGGAAAGATTTATGAATCTTATTCCCCAAAACACAAACAGGATAATTTATCTATTTTAGGTGCAGTACTTATTATTCAGATGAAGAATAGGCATATAAGTACCTCAAGGAAAAATTCGATAACCTTCAGAGGGAAATGTCACTTTTTTTTTTCGTTAAATATTGAGATAGAATCTCCAGTGAATAGGAAAATATTAGGATTAAAATAAACTTATACATTGAAGTATTCAAGAATCTCTTTGAATGTTTGAATTAAGAAAATGAATTCAGAGACTGTGAAATTAGATTGCAATTCATTGTGTTGGTTCACTTAACACAATTTAACTTTTAAACAATTTGTTTCACTTATCCAAAGAACCTGAAAGATATTTACTATAGTTACTTTTTGAATTACAAAGGAAAATTTTGAAAAACGACAATCTTTACAGTTTTAAAATTTTCTTATTTAATGAAAGAATGTAATTTGAAGAATTCGTGTAAAACTTTCACTTATAAAATTCCTGTCTTCAGTTAAAATGTAGAAACTAGTTTTATTTTTGCTTTTTCCCCCAAAATGCTGAAAATTGCTGGATACAATATGTTCATAGGTAGGGTACATATATAATTAGTAATTTATCTAAAATATTAGATTAATGACGTGTTGGAATTATACCTAATGAGATGCCCTTGTAACACATTTTATTTATCTTATTGACAAGAATATAAGACTCGAAAATTAACTTTGTTATTTAATCTTATCTTATCAAATCAATCATATCTAATCAAAATTTTAATATATCCCTCTATCTTTATCTTTGTTTAATACGGCGTAAAAAATAAAAGATTTGTTATGACTTTTTATTCAGTATATTTACATATAGAGTAGAATTTTGATACTCAATATTTGACATCATTGTGAATAAAATTTTCAAAAATATTTTTCGCATTGACACTTCAACAGTTGCCCGAAAACTCCAGAAAGAAAATATTAATTTACTAAGCAATAATATAAGTAAGAAAATTATTGGTGGTACTTTGTAAGAGTCTCTCAGAGTTGGTAATTTAAATTTGGTATAATTTAAATAAATTTACTCCCTAGATTTGCTTTCTAATTTTGCCACTTTTTACTTACATGAGAAAACACTTTTCAAAATGAAGTACACAATGATTATGTAAAGATATGAATTATAACAACAAAGAGCACTCTAAATTTCTTTTAATAATTTCAATAAAAAAATTAGAAAACAACTAAATTATTGTCAATGAAATATCAGAAGTATATAAATCTTAGTGTTTTCTACAAGTAGTCACTTACCATTATGCTTTATATGTATTGAAATTATTTAAAACAAAAATATGATTTTATGTTTTTTACTGCCGGATATATGAAAATAGCTGGAGTAATGACGCAGGAAGTAAATAAAACACTATTGTTTAGATTAAAGTTTAATTTTACACTTTCTTGTGTTGTTAATAGGGAAACTATTTGATATTCTATCATCTATCATTATATTAAAATAATTTTAATGAATATCTTTATGATTCTCTAATAATAGAATAAATTATTTATTTCCAGTAGACGCAATTTTGATTCCTTTAATTTTGATTGCACTTGTTATAGTTATAATAGATATAAATTTTTTTATGATAATTTTAAAAAATAATTATGTATTTTATAACAGTTCACACAGATCTTTGAAATACATAAAGTTATTTCCGGTATTAAAACTCCTATCCCATTACATTATAAATACTTTTATTTACATTATTTAAAACAATATTTTTTGCATGAAATTACAGCAAGTTTAAATATTTTTGGTATTAATAAAACGTATGAATTTTTACTTTATAAATCTTCACTAATATGTAAAGGCTTAATTTTATAACCATATAATTTTTATGAGTATGTATATTTATAGTTTAGAATTTATTTCAAATTTTACACTTAAAATGTTATTGTTTCATATTTCATATTTAAAAAGGAGAAATTTTGTTTTTAGTATTATTACTTTTAACGAAATATTTGAATTCCCTTGAATTTCTGTAAATTGTTAAGTAAATAGCTTTATTTACCTTATATATTTTAACATAGTAATGCACATACTACCTGATTAAAATTAAACGTATTATTAAAAAGATAATTATAAATAAGGTAACTAATTATATTATTAAGTAAATGAAGTTGTTTAAAGAATTCCCTAATTTCTTATTTAACTATTTTTAAATCATTAAGACGATAATATTTTAAATTATTACAAGAATTTTATTCAATACAGGATATTTAAATGAATAAATAGAACATAGAGAAGTGTCATAATAAGCAGAGGAAGTATGTTTTTTTATTCCAAAAGCAAGAATTAATATCTAAAGTATCAGTTTTGTGAGCTGACTTAAAAAAACTGATATTTTTTCGAATTATGTTTTAAGCTAAATTAAGTTTTAAATAGCTGTCTAACATTAAGGATAATGTTTTGTAAGCAAATGAATTTGCAAAGATCTGCTGTAGGTGATAAGTTGCGAAAATTTCTATACATTATTCAAGTTTTAAAAAATGTCAAATACGATTAAATTATAAAGATTCATAAATTTAACAAACAATTCCTTATCTCATAAGTAGATTAATTTTTGAAGAATTAAATTAATGATATTTGAGTTAAAATATGTGATATAAGTGCATTTTTTACTAGGAATATAATAGGGAGAAAAATTTCGATTTCGAATGTTCAAACAAATATACATTAATTATTTAAAAAATATTTGTTTATAATACAATTATTAATGTTGTACATTATTTTCCAACATCATAACAGAAAAGTCACCCTCTTAAGTGATTTCAATACCAATGTCATTTATATATTCAATTTTTTTTAAACTGAATGACAAAGGTTCAAATACTAAGGCGTTTTCTGTGTACTGTGGTAGACGAAATTTCATTTACAGTTCATGTTATTACCCATAAAGTCAGTGTAATAAAAACCACTGTAAAAACTGGAATAAAATGGTATACACTTTTTAAAGTAATAAATTTTGCTGTGGATTCTGAAGATATATATATATATATATATATATATCATTAAGGATTTCATTATTTTTATAAATTTCCAAGATTAAAGTAAAGTTATCATATTTCTTTAAACTTTGATATTGTTTTCTTAAAAGGTGTAAAATATTCATAATTTTCACTGTTCAATTGATTTTTTCATTTTTTAATGTATTTCAATTAAAACCATACAGCTTCATCGTTTTAATATATTTATATTACAATTTAATTTTAACTTGAATGTTATTCCGGTTCAATATTTGTTTCTAAATTTTTTGCATTAGTATTTAGTTACCATGCATTTCCTAGCATCTGTAAAGTATTACTCATAAGGTACATGTTTCGATACTAAAAATATATTTTAAGCAAAATCTTTAACAACTTTCATCAGCTCAATCCAAATACTTCTTATTTTTAAATATCTTAGGTAATAAACTTTAGATTTTTATCTGAGGAATTTGGAACGCTAATTTTCTTTTTACATTTTTGTAGAATTTCCTTAGTGAATTGTTTTTATGTATTTATATCTTTTCTCCAATAAGTAATTTTCTTCTGTGAGCCTTTTTATCACTATTTTTATTTTCCATTTATTTAGTTATAATAAAAGAATTCTTAGAATTAAACAAAAAATCAAATATGGAAAAAATGGATCATTTGGAGTAATATACTAGCTTACAATAAAAGGATGAATACAAAAAATTATGCCTACACTTATGAATTTGTTTACCTATATAATTTACTTCCTAAAAATTAACTGGAAATTTAGCATTGGATGTTGAAGATAGGAAAATACTAATAATGCTTGATATAATTTATGATTACTTTAAATTTTATTCAGTTTTTGCATTGGCGAAGCAATTTACAGAATATTGATATTCAAATCTAAAAAGGAATTTTACAATGATTGATGGTATAGAAAAAAAAGAGATAAGATAAACATAAGTAGAATAATTTAATATACAGCAAAATAGAAAATTATTGTTTTCTTCAGTTTAAAATTAATTTATAAAATGGATAATTGAGATTATTTTATATAAAATCTCATAATATTTTATGACTATATCAGAAATCAAAATTATAGATTTGATTTATATATATTAGAAAAAATAAAACTGCATCCATGATTTATTTCAGATACTCTTATTGTTTCTCTTACATTAATGCAATAAATTACTGTTATTATTTTAATGCATTCAGATTGAAACTTCAAGAAGTTTAAAAAAATATACCGGAAGCAAATGATAATTTGCACGATGAAAAAATAATAATATTATAATAAAATTTGGAGTACAATTTTGTCATTTTCTTACTTAAAACTTTAAGGAATACAATGACAGAAAAAGAAAATATCAGTACTTTTAAATGGGAAGGTTATTAACGCGAGAATGTATTTAATTATGGATATATTTATTTTCAATACGATGAGATAATTATTTCATTATTATTAGATTTTTTTAGATTTATACTTATAAGGTTTCAGTTTCATTTACATACCAGCTTCTGCTGAAAAAGGAATTTAATTAATAGAGATTGCGTCTTAATGATATCTAAAAAATAATAGTATGAAGCCTTTTATCAATTTTCAATCTATCATTTAAATCTGTTAAAATTGAATATGTTAAGAGAAAATTAAATGTATTCGCAATTTATAATATTTTTTAAAAAATAGTATTCATTGGGCTCAAAAAATCTGATAAGTGGGCAACAAGAACGTTTCGTTCAACTGCAAAAGAAGTGATATAACTAAAATTATAAAAGTTAATTTAACTTTTGTGATATATATATGCATGTATAATGTAACTTTTATAAAAAGTGATTTTAAATACAATAGAAATACAAAACTGAAATAAAAATGGTCTCATTAAAATGATTTATGATCAAATTTAACTTGTACGAAAAGTTTATTCTCATAATGAAAACCAAATAAAAACTGGGGTATTATGATAATAGATAATTTTGATAAAGCATTTCTTTTAACTTTGTTTTGTTGAAAGCACAATTTTCTAATATTTCATAAAAATGAATAAATTCTTTGAAAATTTATATTTTCCTTAAATTCCATTTCATTGGTTTAATTATTGCACATTTGTTTAAAGTATTTTTTCATTCTAATATAAATAAATAACATCTTATGCCTTGATTTTTTGTCATAGATAAATGAACAAGGCATTAATTTAATGTAAGCTATAAAATAAATAAAATTATAGATTTATGTCATCAATAATTTTTGTGTTTGATATTAGTTTATCTACTCAAATTTAAATTTTAACTGTCAATTTTATAGGGTTCTTACTAAAAGTTTCGAGATGTTTATATTTAATATATGTTACTTTTAATTATAGAATTTTTAAACCTCTATAATTATTGGAGAAAACATTAAATTTATATAATTTAGAATCAATAATGAATATGATTTTCATAGTATTTATAATATATTTAGACACGTATTTAAGCTTTCGGTGTCTATTTGTCTGTTTATTAAGAATCTCTTTAAAATATACATTTTATTTCTTTATCTGATGATAATGAAAAGAAAGAGATCTTGCTTAGGAAAAACTGAATATTATTTAAAAATAGCATTACATTTAAAATATCATACGTAATGACATAAATTGCAAACATATAAATTTTAGACAGATTTTAGTCATTGAAAGATATTTATTATATTTTCAACCATTCGGAATCTTCAAATTATTAGTGTTAATAATAACAGGAGAGCTCAAGTATACCGATTATCGATTAATCAAATCAGTTAAAATACATTTATCTTTATTCTTTTAAGCGAAAGAAATTAACCAGAAAAGATGAGCACTTTTATGAGCAGGAGATATTTATAATTCAAGTAAGGAAAGTATGAAGCAATCCCCCCATTCTAAAGAAATTTCCTTTATCTAGTCATTTCGAGTGAGGACAACTTTCTATTCTTAATAGCATCAATTTATTGTCCAAAGCAAAATAATTACTGTGTTACATAACAATGTATAGTATCCTTTTTAATACTTTTCATGCGTAGTTTGTTTTTAATCATGTTTTCCCCAACAAATGTTTATCACGAAAACAAATCAGGAAAATGAATATTTAATTTATTATTATTTATTCCTGAAAAATTTATAACCCCCCATAATCTTCAGTTGCTTTTGCATTTATTAGATTGCCAACAATGTATATTAGTTGCTATTGTATTTTCTTAGTTTCATGTGAATTATTTTATTCTCTATGCATTATTATGCAGTATTTATTCATAGTACATTTATTGCTTTAACATATATATATATATATATATATATATATATATATATATATATATATATATATATATATATATATATATATATATATATATATATATATATATATATATATATATATATATATATGTATATATATATATATATTAATTTCATTTATTTCTTTTAAAATCATATTCGGTATATTCGATGTAAAAATATTAAATATGATTTTAAGAAGTATTTAGTATATTTTCCTATTCTCTTCAAGTATGAGTAATTACACTATTGACTGTGCAAAGAATATCTTTGCAATGTAAAGCCTTAAATGAATGTTTTCTTTGTAGCACACTTGATAATGAATTATGTTTTATATAGGTGTACTAGATTTATCAGAATCTTCAATTATTGTGAAATTTTATGATTATATTATTTTGTGATTAAATATTTTACTACTTTTTTATAATTATTTTCAGCATTTTGGATTGCATTTATATCATATACTCATATACTTTGAGATTTCTCTAGTTATTTTTTAAAGATATAAATGATTTTCATCGCAAAAATTGTAAATTAAATGAAATAATTTTTTCATATTACATGCAGAAACAAATTTGATGCTGTAAAAAATTATTAGATTCGAGAATAAATATATTCTTAAATTTTTTAATATCGGATTCAAAATTTAAAAAAACTAAACTCTGAAACTAAAAACTTGTGGAAACTAAGCAAAGAATTTCCTTATTTTTAAAGCTAAATTATCACTTTTGCCATTGTAAACTGGAAGACATTAAACTAAATTTATATATAACATTACAGTAATATTTAAAAGTAATGCCTATAATTACTATAAAAAACGTTAAAAATTTTCGGAGACTAATAAATATAGTTAGTTTCAATGAAAGTAATTTCACCAAAATTTCCAGAATTTTCTTTAAAAGTCATAAAAGCTGATGATACAGAATTCCATACAAATGAAAAACTTTCGCAAAGTCATTAGCATTTCTAAAGAAGATTACATGCTTTGCTGAAAACATTTTGATTATTCTTATCATTAGGTATCTGAAAAATTCTGTTCTTCGTAAGTAATGCCATGAATATGATGAAAAATCTATCGTTGTTTTCTAACGTGAAATTTTCTTCAGAGCAGAAGCAGGTTTCTCGTATCTGTTTAAAAATTCTTAAAATATGATGACCTTACATAATATGCTTATTTCTTAACACTAAAATTTATTCTTAAATCTATGGAAATAATAAATCATGCGTTGGATTATAAATATTTTAAACAAAAATAAATAAAACATTTCCTTTATAATTTCCATTGAATATAATAAAAGAACTTTTACATTATAGCATATTGTTAGAATAAAATATAAATATCCTAAATTCAATTTATCTCAATAATTGTTTATCAGGTATTGGATGAAGTTAATGTAGTCCTATAAGGAAAATTTAAAAATACGATAAAAGTATTTTGAAATTTTATTTCATTTATACATTTCTATTTATTAAAAATTTATATAGCTAATATTTACTGTAAGAACAATTTATTTTAATACTTTTAGAAAAAATTACAAGTTGTTAATCTTCTTTGACAAAGAGTTTTTTGTTATAATTATATTTTCCTTTATAAATGATTTATTTGAGTATGTAAATCTAATTTCAATGAATAAAAAGGATTCTTTAATTCTGAAATTTTTAGAAACATGATTTTAAACACAGTAACATTAACCCTTACGATTTTTTCTATTTATATAAGAATTTCTCTTTAAAACTAATATTATTCAATACATGTTTCTTATGCAATGAAATACTGTCAAAAACAAAAATCAATCAACTGTAAATTATTAAAGACTGAACCAAACGTTGTTTCATTTCATAAGAAAATCTGTTTGATTTTTCTAATTTTCATAATGGAAATTCAAATTAAATTTAATCTTTCTAAGAGATGAAAATTAATTTATCTAATTATAAGGTGGTATATAATAGAAAATATGTGATCTTTTTCTATTCGAAAAAAGTTTTATTTATTCGAAAATGACTTAACCGAAAAGGTGGAATTGAAATCAGAATGAAAATTAATTATTATATTTCAATAAATTTCCCAGATGTAAATTTAATTTTTTAATAAAATGTCTGCAGCTATAAAATATGAGAGAGATTTTTTTTAAGATTTCTTAACAATATTGCCTTTGTCTTTTAGAAAATATTAGGTTGGTGCGTATGAAATGTCGGATTCTCTTTACATGCGGACGTTTTCCTCCCTGTTTTCGTTATACTTTTGTATTTGGCATAACCTCATTCATACTCGTATTGTCCATTGCCAGAGACTCATTTCAGCAAAATAGGTTTTCTCGAAGGTCTTCCCTTTTTTATTTCTTTTGAGTTTATTGCCGATATGAATTCTGCCGACATTCGCGTCATTTTCTTATATGAGTACAAACTTGGTAATAGTGCTGCAAAAGCTGCACGCAACATAAACCAAGCGTTTGGGGAGAATACGGTTAACGATCGGAAAGTGCAGCGTTGGTTCGAAAAATTTCGGACTGGCGATTTTTCACTGCAAAATGAGCCGCGCGGAAGACCCAAAACGTCTGTGAAGAATGATGACCTGAAGGCTCTAGTGGAAGCGGATCCAGCCGTATCCACGAGGGAACTTGCTATCAGGATGAAAGTTGACCATACAACGATATTGAGACACCTTTCTGAGATTGGCAAGGTTAAGAAGATGGACAAGTGGGTACCGCACGCACTGACAGAGCGAAATAAGCTGGATCGGTTAAACGTATGCTCATCATTGCAGCATCCACCCTATTCACCGGATCTCTCGCCGACCGATTTTCATTTTTTCAAGCATTTAGAGCTGTTTTTAAGGGGCAAACACTATGAAAATGAAGACAGTCTAAAAAACTCGATATCAGAGTTTATTAATTCTAAAGACCAAAATTTTTTTAAGACAGGCATCTACGCTTTAAAATCTCGTTGGGAGAAGTGTATTGAAGCGAATGGAGCATACTTTGATTGAATAAACAGCTTTTGAAGAAAGATATGCAGTTTTATACAATCACTTAAGAATCCGACATTTCATACGCACCAACCTAATAATTTTGCTGCAAAAGTGATTTTGCAACATTATATTCTAAAAATATTTTTTTTGTTTTCACATTCCAAGAATTTTTGAATTACTTTTTGGTATTTTAGTGAACATAGCATAATTCTGTAAACTATTTGAAAATGTTATGAAATGGGGCAGGCAAAAATGTGTAGATCTATATTTCAACCTTTGTTCTTACACATAATAGAGTTTTGTGTTTCACATTCTGGCTATGATGAGTTTATAACTGTAACAAATATACTTGATCAAATTTTAAGCTGTTTAACATCAAATAGCGTGTCAAAATTTAATTTAACAAGTGAATGCTAGATTACAGAAACTATAACTTATTCTTGTGTTTTAAATATTGTCATCTCGTTTTCCAAATGATATTTGTATGTACTGTTAGCTATACAAACTTATTAAATGCAAGAATTTGATTTGTTTGACATTCTACTTGCATGATTTGGATAGATTGAAATATTATCCATGAATCTTTTGATTAAAGGGAAATTAGAGCCATTAAAAACTTGAATGGGGAATTGAACCTAAGAACTATTGAACCAAGTCTCAAAGCACAAACCCCTTGGCAGCCGGCTCGGCTATAAGATAAAGGCAGAAAGAGAGAGAGAGAGGGAAAGTTATCTAAAATAATCGTTTTGTTTATTTAAAATAATGTAATTTATAGCTGCAATGTTACAAATGGGATTTTAATTGTTGTTTCTTATTATTTATGGTTATTTTTAGAAAAGTAAAGCGTTTCTTAAGATATTTTGTTTGCACATTATTAATATCAAATAAAACTTAGAACTAATCCCAAATAGAATTAAAATTAAAGTTAATATGTTACTTCACTTCAAAAATTAATACAATTTATTTTATGAATTTAATATATTCATGTTGATTATTTGTCTGTGATGTTTTTTTCATAGAGAAAATGCATAAGTTTTATAAAAAATATTTTCAATTTGATATTTATTTCAAAATTAGAGTTACTTCTATAAAGAATAATACTAATTCCAAATATTTACAGATCAATATATTACAATGTTTATTTACTGAAAAACTTTGGTTCATTAAAATAAATTAAACTAACAAAATAATTTAAACAAATTAATTTATTTGAATTAACATTCACAAGCTGCTAAATTATAGTGCTTTTCTGTCAAAATGTATAACTTTTGAGCAATAAATTTTCCATTTATATTTTAATATAAATCTTATTTAAATAACTGTTTTTCCATATCATATTATGAAAAACACTGTTTTTTTATTTTAATATATTATACCATATATTCCAGAAAGCTGTATTATGAAACGTAAATTGCTATAATTATCAGAGTCATAATATTCTAATTTAGAATGTGTTTTTGGGCAATAAAAAATTTAATATTTAGGAAGGTGGCCGATTTCAGAAAATTCCCCTCTAAAGACATTTTGTGAAGCTGAATATAAATATTCTTTGTTTGTTTATAATATTAAAAAATGTGATGCAAATATTTATAAATAAAAGGTACTAAATCTAAAATTTTGAAAAATATGTAATATATATGCAAAGAAAATTGTAAATATTATAATTAACTGACAGTTATGACTTGATAAGAGGATTTATTTCACATAGTAGGATATGCTGGTCATAAATATTTGCTTTATTCCAAGATAATACTTAAGGAAGTCATTTATTTTAAAATTACTCTATTTTGTGTATGAAATTATTGATTTAAAATTTACATAAAATTAGTTTTACCTCGAAACATATCTTTATTATTTGTAGACAGTAATTACATTACATAGAGATACTATTATTATTCACACAGATTTTAGTAATTTTTAGAAATACAATTTACTCAAATTTCAATTATTCAGCACAGTAATCAGCATGTATTATCACTATATTGGTATGTATTTATATAATGGCCGCTCCAAATAATTTAATTAAAATGAGGCAGCTGGAATAATAGGCATCTTTGACGAATGCACGTTGTTCATTACTCCAAATCGTGATAGCAAATGAACCACAATTTTACGAAACTTTAATATACATATATATATATATATATATATATATATATATATATATATATATATATATATATATATATATATATATATATATATATATATATATATATATATATATATATATATATATATATATATATATATATATATATATATATATATGTATGCATGTATGTATGTATGTATATATAAACATTAAAAATACTTTGTTAATGTTTTAAACAAAGTATATACATATATATACTTTGTTTAAAACATTAACAAAGTATTTTTAATTTACTTGCATATTTTATAAGATAAAAAGTAAAAAGATAAAAAGTAAGAAACAATAATACAATTTAATTAAAGTGTATTGCATAAATAAATATGTTTTAAAGTAGGAAAGAATATATCAAAAATCTTGCTGTAAAATTTGATATGATAAATGTTCAAAACATATTATCTTCAATGATATCAGATAAAAATATTTATTGAAGTATAATACGATCAATGTAACAATGCAGTTTTTAAAGAAAATATTGGTACATTCAAGATAAAATGTAAAAAATATTAACATAAACTGACAAAAATAAAATCATAACCAGAGTACAAAATATGTAAAAATATTGAGTCACTTAGAATAAAATCTTTACAACCTTATAAATAATACATCAATCAAAAAGTTAACTAGAACTAGATAAACCAGAACAAAATGCATCACCTGAGCAGATATACGCAGAAAAAGTTATCTCCATAGCAACATATGATGAAAAATAGAGTCAATAATACGAAACAAAAGCCCTATCTACTTGGTGACGCATTGCATTAAAAATATGAGAAGCCCAGAGTGATTTTTCTAAATTTATAAAAAATATTTTAATAACATTCTAATCGACATTAACAAGAAAAAAAATTAACTATTAATTCAAAAATTTCTTCACGGTTATAATTATTTGCAATCCATTATCATAAGAGAATATCTTAACCATCATATATTATATTTCAATTATTCTTTCTTATGTATATACAGTTTTATATGTTTAAGTTTCAAATTAATTATGTATAGTGATTTTATCTAAGCATTTGACTTTTGCAGCAACACTTTAAATGTCTTACAATATTGTCCATAATATTTTTGACAAAACTGCTTCAACTTTGTTTTTTTTATAAAAAATTAAGAACTGTAGACTTCTTCTAATATCGCACAAGATTGTAATTTGGTTATATAAGCATGAATAAATATAAAGCCTAGAATTCCTTTGAACATACGATTCCTTTGAATTAATTAGTTTAAAGTTTTGTAATATATATTTAACTATGCTTCGATTTTCTAAAATTTCTGTGACATATTTAGTTACTATTTTTAATATAAGATACTCATTTGAATATAAGATAAAACTAGATATCCTGTAGGCAGAAAATCATGGAAAGAAAAAAAAGATCAAATTCTTATAATTGTGCAATGGGAGAAATTTATAAGGATAACATCTTGTCTTTCAAATTAAGAATGAATCAAAAGAAAACTATATAACTAACGTTTTTGTAGTCTATTTAGGAATTAAAAATTATTAGAAATTACTACAGTATTTTCAGAAGCAAAGAATAGAATATTAGAAATTTGAAAATATTGAGTATAAAGTAAATTTATTTGAATTATTAGAAATTTAAATGCTTAAAAGGAATATTGAGCAAAAATATATGTTTGTATGAAGAAACTGTATTTTCACAATGGATTAACATAAAAATATTTAAAAAAATAAATTTACAAATAAGCAAAAACAAAATTACAAAAACTGAAAAGATAATTTATATCAGGGAAATTTTCCTTCATTCATATCATGTAGCTAGATAATATTCTCTTAATTTTGAGTAAAAGGATATTAAAGAATTTTGCAACTTAAATATCACTTTTTTTCATCATATAAATCCATTTATTTATTTTTATAATATAAATTTGTGCTAGTAAGAAAGTATTAGTAATTTTAAAGAATTCACACATCGTATGGCATGATGGGAATTGTTAAAATGCTTATAACATGAATAAGAAAATTTTGGGCGATTTATGTTTATGAATTAAAATATGAAATTAAAAATAAAAATAAACATAGATAACAATGTTTGTAATTATTTGTAAACAATGAAAAATGTGCTTTTAAAAAGTTTCTTTCAAAATACAAATTAATATTTTAACTTTGATATCTTTTTAATCATTTAATAATGACATGCTTCAAACTTAGAACTTTTCGCAAATTGAATAACTGTAAGACCTAAAATAAAACAATAAAAGAAAAATAAGTTTTAGTTTTATGATATAGCGCTTATTTTTCTGTTTTACGAACATTCGATTTTACGAACTATATTATTGGTTACTATGAGTTCTCACACACAAAATCCAACGTCTGCTCTATTAATTTTTGAATTAGTAACTTTTGATTATTACGTTAAATTTAATGAATCAAGGTTATTTTGAAACTCTTTATAGCTTAATTTTTTTTCTATTTATTCTTCATTATTTAATGAATTATCCTGGTTTCATCCAAATTTCTGTTTTAATGATCTGGAATATTAAAAGAATTTCTATTGTTGTTTATTGTTTTAAAAATAATGTGTTGATTTTGAAATAGGAATCTGTGGAAACGTTGAGAGGTAGAATTTATTCTAAATATTTATTTATGTCCTCGAAGTCAGTAATATTGTATAATAAAGAACATACAAAAATTTCAAATTATTTTTAAAGATAAAATAATATAATTTGAATAATTTTACATGAATTTTGATATAAATATATTTGTTATCCGATCACGTCTACCTCAATTATTCAGAATTATGTTACAGTAGTTATGCACTATGATGTTATACAATGTTTTTATACTACAAATTTCATGAAGCTATGGTCGTTTTAGAAAATTATTATAATTGTGGTGAACGAATGTGCAGTATTCGATTCGCACTACAGAACTGCATGTGCGTAACTCTCCTTCTAGAACAAACTTTTCTTTCCGCAACTGATTCCTGTGCTTATTATAATTTTATGTAAATATTTATTGTCACCAACCAATCAGAAGATATTCTTACCTGTATATATAGCCTGTTGGTTTTTACTCGCCAGACAGGCAGAGTGAGATGGCAAGTGTGTTGCTTGTCTGATTTTAGTTCGCAATAAAAGCCTATTGATTTTAATTATCCTTTATTTAGTTGAGCACGCTAGTTATTCACTTCATAATTCTGAATGAAGAGGATATTTTTCTCCTTTATCTTTACTCCTCCTTTATTCTGTTTACCAAGTTTATCACAAATAATGCATTTTATTTTTCGATTAACTTCACCTTAAATCTCTTAACATTTTATATGCAATACCAATCAATCCTTTCTTCTCAAAAAAGCGTGCCCTTATCCCGTTTCCAAACATAACCTCCATGATTATCTTTACTTAGTTTTTAGATTTATAATTCCATTTTGTGTCACTTGTTTTCTTCAATTAACTTTAAATACAATTTCAATTTTATCTTTTTTGCACTTTGCTGGTATTTGGAGTTTATATTGATTTTTGGATAAAAATATTTTGCAGATTCACTTATTGTTATCACCATAATGACCACTTCAAATATTTGCTTTGCATTTATCTCGGATAATGTTATACGAGGGTTACTCTGAAATGTTTGAGATACGCGCAGGCAAGAATTTACAAAATAAAAATAACGGTTTAATTTTAAAGTACAAAGTATTTTAACACAGAAGACGATTTTTTACTGACTTACTTCAACTTGTTTAGCGTGGAATAAGTTTTAAACAGAAGAGAGAGAAATGGAGTTGATGCGAGAACATTTTCGTGCTATGATTTTCTACGATTTCAAAGCAGGATTAAATCAAGAAGAATGCGTTCAACGGTTGCAATTAGCATTTGGTGATAAATCTCCAGCTCGTGCTACTGTATTCAGATGGTTTAGAGAATTTAGAAGAGGTCGCAATTTTCTTCAGGATGAAGAACACACAGGAAGGCCGCCGTCGGCAGTAATCCCGGATAATGTGTCTGCCATACGAAAAATGTTAATGGATGATAATCGTTGTACCTATCAAATGATACAGAAGAAATTTAACATTGGATCCATATGGAGCCATACACAAAATCATTCATGAAGAATTGCATATGAAAAAAGTAGTTTGCTGTTGGTTTCCCCATAATCTAACTGAGTATCAAAAAGAGGAGCGTGTCAGAATCAGTAAAGAAACTCTTAATATGCTGAATGATGGTGGCCACCGCATCATTTCTAAAATTGCAACAGGTGATGAAACGTACATACCATTTTTTGACGTTCCAATACGGCAAGAAAGCAAAGTATGGGTCTTTGAAGATGATCCCACGCCGACAATGGTGAAAAAACAACGCGCACTGAAAAAAGTGATGTATGCCGTTTTCTTCAGAAGTACGGGATTGGTCAAAGCCATCAAGTTTGAAGGACAGAAGATAGTAGCAGCAAGCTGGTATACCACTAAATGTCTTCCAGAAATTCTACAAGAACTAAATCTTAGGGGACTAATGCTTCACCATGACAATGCATTTTCACATACAGCCGGATTAACAGTTGAGTTTCTTAAACAAAAACAAGTTAAAGTGATCGAACACCCACCGTATTCACCTGATCTAGCTATGTGCGACTTTTGGTTATTCTGTAATCTAAAAAAGAACTTACGTGGACGTCGTTTTCTTTCAGAAGAAGAGATTGAGGTGGCTATAAATGCATTTTTTCATCTATTCGAAGAAATGGATAGCTTAAGGCATTTAATCTGTGGAAAATTCGTCTACAAAAGTGCATTGATGCTGGAGGAGACTACTTTGAACACACCTAAAATTTTGTAATTATAACCTTAAAAACCTAATTGTATCTCAACAATTTCAGAGTGACGCTTGTATTTACATTTATCTTATTATGTATAATATTTACTTTTATCTATGAATAATTTGCTATACATTTGTATGTCTTATGTTTATGGATATTTTTCTTTTGAAATTCTTGCTTCATATTTTGCGGTACATCGCATTGAGTTTATCATGAGAATAAATAAAGGTCTCGTTTCATTAAAAATAATGAGATATTTTAAGGTACAGCTCTAGAAGAATTATGACAAATCAATTCTCTAGTATCGAAATATTAATATATATGTTCTAATTTTGTGCATATTCAATTATTTAACGTATGTGAAGGATCCATTGAAGATCGGTGGCTTATTGGGGCCGCTTTGCACACCCAAGTCAAGGGTTCGAGGTTCAAACCTCGGGCTAAGCAAGTTCGACTCAGCCTTTCATTCCTTGAGAGAGTCGATAAAACTAAGTACCAAGCATGCTTGGAAACTGAACACTGAAGGATTTCATGATGACCTCGTAACCGGGGAATATAACAAATAAGGACACTACAGGTTTTCGGACCCTGCTGGACTGTTGAGCCCCTGAATTTAGTATATTTTAGATACCCGAAATGACTGTAAAAAATAAATATTTCTTGCAATAGAATAGAAAATTATTTTGTTTATAATTGATAAAAAATGTAATTTGCCAGATTCTATATTTAGGATTAAATTATGGTATTAAATTTAGGATAAGATAATGTTGTCAAGAAATTTACAATAATCATTTCAAAAATATAATTATAAGTATTGTTTCTCAATGAAATACCTAATAATTTTACTTTATAAAGTAATGAAATAAAATGATATGAAATACTGAACGAATTTATAAATTTTAACAAATCTTCACTTTTTGTTGTTTGTAAACTCTCTGTATACATTGGTAGTTTATTTTTATTATTATTAAATTCGTGCAAATATGATTTCAATATAATAATTATAATTTCATACCATAAGAGTTTCTTAATTGTTATATTGACTTAAATGCAATATTATTTTCCAGATTTTTAACCTCTAATGCTATTCTAATAGCTGCAACAATCTAATGATTTAATTTAAATATTTTTGACACAAGCTAACACAACTGATTTTGATTTCAATAAGAGTAAATTTAGTTAAGCAAGATATGCATAAATATCATTTATCTAAGTCAGTTTCATGTGTTGTTTATCATATGGTTTGATGAATTGTTTTATGAAATAGCAATGATGGGTAATTTTTCTTCTGATCAAGTGAAAATAATTTTTCGCTTAACCAATTTTAATAAATAAACTTCTTTATCCACTGAAATTTATATTATGTGAGGTTTATTTGATTATAAGTTTCTAATTATACTAATATCTAGACAAATTTCCTAAAGATTGTTATATAAAAACAAAATTGATTCCATTAGACTTTATATTAATAATGGAACCGCGATACGCTCTAAGTTATAAATCTTTTTATAAATAATACTTTTTGTAAATTAGTGTTTTCAATAGGATATGATCTCAAGACTTTATCTTTTATGAAATTGATCATACCTGGTTAGTCTTTTCCTGTGTTTATATTTATTTTTTTAATTCTTAGAAGAAGTAAAAAAAAAGTAAGATTAAGGTAGAGGAATATCTTAAGTATTTTTCACTGGCATCTTTTTCAAGACATAAAATGTCTTTGAATTATTTATTTATATTAATTTTTCTAAGCAATCAAAAGGCTTAGAAGAGATTTTTAAAATCTTTCATTTATTTTATTTTTTCTGGTTGAAAGGTTTTCCAATTACATCACGTTAGCCATATTTCACTACCATTATATTTATTGTTGTGGTGAACTCGGTAATTTTCGAAGAATCCCGAGGAAACCCAGATTCGTTTTTCAAATAATTGAATGACAGAGATAAATTCAAAACAAAATACAATAAAACTTAATAATTTATTTTAGTAACTTAATTACAAGAGAAATTTACATTTACAATCAAAACATTCTTGATTAAACAATAGAGATTCTAAAATTACTATTTGTTTTATGACAATTACACATTAATATCATCACTGAATTTGACCAGCCTAGTGAAGAACGAGAGATCAGACTCACCCCTTTTATAAGTAACCGTTGGTCCCCTAACGTCAATGGCATTACCAGCTCAGGATCTCGCTTGACTTGCTCCTCGCTCATGAGCTTTCCCTCTTTTCTCTCTGTCTCTGTTATCTCTCCTCAGACTCTATCGTTTCTATTCTGTTCGTCTATTTGGCGGACATCTGCAGCTCCATTCTGGAAATTCGAGGCAGGGTTCCTTCTGGAATACGATGTTTCTATTTTGTATACAACTAACATCGTTTTAGCGTCTTCTTATGCTCAATGAGGACCTAGTCCTCAGTTGTGGACTCCTTTTCTATGTCGGGCTTCTCTGGGGCTTCTGTGTGTCTTCTCTGTGTTTTGATGCAGTTTTTAACTCTTCATAATTTTCGGCTTAGCTCCTCCTCTTTACACCATTGGTTTTCCAAAGTTCTGTAGTTCCTCCTATACTTCTATGGGATAGGTCAGAAATCTCTCCCCCTCATTCCCGACTGGTCAGATTTACAAATAATACATATCATAAAACAATATACTTTGCCTGCAATTTCCTCCAGATCACTCATCCCTTTTAGAAGGGAAAATTTATTCTTTTATTGCACTTATTTCATTGTGCCAACTTTTATTACATCCTTTCCTTTATATTATTCCCGCTTAGTTTGAAACTAAAAGAGGAAACTCCTAAATTTAAAGTGCAATAAAAATACACACACCTATTTTCTCAGGGTTTGGATATGTCGTATTACACTACGACATTTATTACTTAACACTTTTTTACCATTAATTTTAGATTAATATGAACTAATAATTATCCATTTTATTCATCTTCATATTGCATGTAGATATATTTTCTAGCCTTGTGTATCATTTTATACCGGATCATATCTTTCTATGCAACCATGAAGCAGAAAAACTATCAACTATATAATGCTTTAAAAATAATTGAGTATTTAATTGAAATAAGCCACTCAATCAAAGTTAATTAGATTATTAGATGACTTAAATTATACATGATATTTCTTATTATTAAAAATCATAGAAGTTATACAAATTATTTAAAAGGATTCCTTAAACCATCTCTAATTATAAAAGATTTTGACTCTTGATGACTCTGTAATTTTAATCATAAGATTATGATTTCAAGTGCTTGAATAAATTTTCAACAATAGAATTTTGAGAAATTAGAAGAAAAGGTGAGGCATTTTATTTCATTTTCACATGAATCAAATATACTATATCTATAGACTGGATCATTTCCTGTCAATGCTTAATTTAAGTCAATGATTATTTTTCTTATCAAATCCTTTTTTCTTAGATGTACTCAACCGGATGATGAACTACTACATTGTTTCAAATAAGCAACAAAATATTTCTATCCACAATAAATAGTCTTATTATCCTTATGGAAATCAGGTTCGGCTAGATTTGGTTGCCGATGTCCTTCCGCCCTTCTCTCCTAGTATCCATCTTACGTTTCTTTCATTCAATATCATGTAATCCAATGAAAATTTCAAGTTATTGAAGTGAAGCTCATTATTAATTTAGAATTCATCTTATCCTACAGAAAGATACTCATTTTGAGGTTCATCTTGGTCTAGTGATTTTACAACGTTCTTCTGACCACAAGTTCCAAGATTCAGTAACAGACACTGGTAAACAGCAAGAGGTGGATGTTACCAATTTGCTTTTTTTACAGATAGGTATGTCATGTTGGGGAGTTTTCCAAGTTCTCCCTTGCACACATTAATAATTCCCTATTCTGTGAAATATCATCTCTGAAAGCTATTTATGAGATGGATTCTAAAAATTTACTACAAATTTTGGCCTTTAGACTGTCTACTGAGCTGTGTAAAATTTTTCAATATCGACTCAGTTTTGCCAAGTAGTAAAACAGCATCTCTAGAACGATAGTCTCCATTTCATCCTCTATCATTGTTTAAAAATGGAAAATCGATGTTTTTTTCTTCTTTATGGGACATGTCTAGAGAAGCTCCCTGAGTGACATTTTTATTTTCTTCTCTTGCATTTAGTGAATACAGCCCACTATTTATAAAGATTCTTCTCACATAAATAATGTAGATTTTTAAATATGCCCTCTTCCTTAAAATAACCTACAAAAGTTTTTGTCCATTTTGTTATCTACGCATAAAATTAAAATCATTGGAACTTATATATTTAAGTGAACAAACTCAGGCAAATTTGTCTTTGCTTTATCTTATTCTTTTTAGAAAATAATATTCAATATTATAGCATAGAGGAGGGCAATTTTAACAGTATGTGGAAAATATGTAATCATTTTTATAGCATTTTATCGCTGAAAAGTAAGCTAATAAATTTTTAAACTGTGATTTGGAATTCTCATAATTTTTTGTGATAGTATTGCCAGTTTCAGAAAAAAAAAATATTTTTTGAAATTTAAGAAAATGTCAGATTAATACTTATTGATGAAGAAGTTAAATATTACATTCTGTTGAAATAAATAATCTTGGTTTTTCAGAAATAGTTATTAAAATGAAGTATTAAATTCCATTACTGTTTGAAAAATGAAAAATAGAACTATTCAGTTATATGACAGAAGTTCCATCAAAAAAATATTTACTATGAGTGAAATTACTTTTTAATAAGTAATATATATGAATGAAAATAAATTATAAATATTTTTAAACTTAAGTTTTTAAGTATATTTATCATTCTAAGAAACACATTTGATGCAATCAAGCACATTATGGGATTTCTATTCTTGCTCACAAAATTTTATATACTATGATATCACGTAAAATATGATTTATTTATTGTCACATATTCTCAAGGGTTTTTCTTGATTTATGTTCTTTTTCTGTAATTTATTTTAGAAAATAGAGTATATACTCAGATAGTTTCAAGAAAATTGAATGGTAACATTGAAAAACAGTACTGTCCTCACCCTTTGCAGGAAGTAATTTACAATGATATAACTTATGTGAAATTCATCAACAAAACTTTTGTAAAAATGTTTGTTTTTGGGGTAGAGTATTTCTAGAATTCATTTATTATTATAAATTTATATATAAATAATAATTAATATATAAAATTAATTTTGAAAGATTCATTTTGAGATAAGAGAACAAAATAAAATATGTGTTAATTTTCTGTAAAAGCTTATCAGTCATGCATTAAATTTGGTCTAAATTAATTAGAGTTTCTTATTAATTATTAAATTGTTAATTTGTAGAATGAAACCTCTATCTTTATAAGATTCCACTTTTGATTGTTATTAGATTAAATAAGAATACGTGATTGAGACTTTAAAATTAGAGTAAATAAATCAATTTCATAAATTATTTATTTTTTTGCAATGATAAGGTATTTAAAATATTATTTACATAAAACATCAATTTCAATTAATATATTAGAAAATTATATTTTAAATGCTCATTATTTAAATCGATAATAAATCTCTTTCTTTGAGTATACATTAAGGCACATGAAATAAATGCTGCCATCAATTTTATTAATTGGTGGTAATCTTGAGGAACGTCTGTATAGTTTGGTATATTTGAATATTTATTAATTTACATATTTTTAACCATTTTTTACGACTTAATACTACATGGAAGACGGAATCATATTTACTTACATAATTATTAGATGTATGCAAACAATGTTAGAAAAAATGTTAATCACGTGCTTATAAAAAAACGCATTTAAATTTTGCATATTGGAAACATATATTGCGACCAACAAAAATTGAAATTTAATGATTGTAAGATATCTTACGCGATGCTTGTGAAATACGTAAAAAATCTAAATTTCTTGAAATCGGTTGCATACTACAAGCCAAACTGTATATCCTGAACAACTCTGCTTTAGATACAAGACATTTAAAAATAGTATATTTTCATTTTGAATGTGGATAGAGAATATCAAATCAAGCATATTAATCAAATCTATAAAGAAAAATAAAAAAAAAATCCGTCAAAGAATAAAGAACGAAAAACTCCATTGAATTTTTGACAATAAAGTTTATTTTGCCTATAAACGTTTTTTCAAAAAGTCATAAAAGAACTCTTAAGAAAAGCTCTTAAAAAGAAAAAAAAGTGCTTTTAAAAGATTTCCATTATTTATTTATGGTTGTATGATTTTATTACTGAATTTTTAAGTCAAAATTTTGAGGGAGTAACAGATATTTTAATAAATGTACTTCATACCCATTTCATTCAGTTATGGTCTTTGAAGTTTATAAAAAAATTAACAGCTTTTAAACTGATGCGATGAATTTAGCCGTTTATCTTAATTTTTTCATCTAAATTAATCTTTAAATTAAGTAATTAAGGAAGATAATTCAGACTTAACTTAAATATTTTGCTTTTAAGGATATGTCTTAATACATATAATATTCTATAATATTAAAATAAAAGAAACAAATATTGGACAGGTTGGTTGGGTTTTATGGCGCAAGGTCCAAAAAAGGACATGCTGCGCCAAAGTTGCATATTTGGACACATTTGGATTTTTGGCACAATGCATACATACTTGAGTTGCATATTTGGACAAATATTGGACAGATATAATACTCGAATTTGATTAACCATCAGAGTAACAACTGAAGATGGACATATTACCTGTAAAACATCTTTACAGTTTTAAATATATATAAACCAAAATTATGTTTTAAAAGTTATGCTTTTAAAAGTTAAAAGGAACGTAAATCTGATGAAAGTTAATTTTAATGTCTACCATGTAATTGCCGCTATGGAAGACTTTTGTAAATAATTAGGCAGATACTAACGAGTTATTCGGAAAAAAGTTGCAAAGCTAATAAGCATTTCAAACTGACAATATGCATTCTCATTATTTAATAGTCACTGGAATAGAACCCAGGGCTTTGTTCTGAAAAATGCTGTCTTAGTAAAATTCGACCATTAGCCAAAATGTATGCATTTTTACGCAGACTAATGGTCTAGGTTTCACTTACATGTGTTATAAGGTATTTTAATTTCAATTTTGTAAATTGATTTCCTAGAATTTTTCCCCATAGTGAGCCGTATTCACGTGCCATAAATGAGGAAATCCGGAAAACTTTCAAGTACTTAACCTGACACTTATGCATCCAAAAGACAAAAGCACAACATCCCTACCCTTGTTCAACTGCCACTAGTGTCAAACTCGAAATCTATCGTTCTCGAGAATACTGACCTATTATTAGAATATAGTGTGAATCTAAATACAAATATTATAATAATTATCAGTGCAAATGAAGTTGTAGCATTTTAGTGGAACATGAAAAACATTTTTGTGTGATTTTTTTTACTTTAAATGAAATCTAGTTGTGGCTATCAAACTTTTAAACACTTTTACTGGTAAATTACTGGGATTTCTTTAAATTGAATTATTTGACAAAATTGTTATAAGAATGCAGAAACTAATCCTATCCTTCAACAATTAGAAATTTTATTATTTTTATTAAATCATACATTTTATGATGGATATTTTTATTTGTAGTAAGTAAGATTATATGTAAGGTACAAAAAATAGTACTTAAAATTACATATTTGTTTATAAATAGAGCTAAGATTTTACTTATTAAGGCACAATGTCTTTCTTGTGTGCCTTCTGATGGGATTTACAGGGTTATTACTACTTTCCTCGCATATTTTTTTGTTTTCAAACATATACAGTTTATTTAATATAAATTTTCAAATATTAGATAGTGATACATTTTTCATCAGATGAAATCTCCATGAGCATCGAAAAATTGTATGGTTTAATACTAATCATTAAATGTGTGTGTGATAAGAATTTGCTTAATTTTCTTTGAAACTAACATCAAAGTTATATTTACTGGAAGACTTTTGAATTACGTGACTGTAATTTTAATTCAAACTTTTACTGCACCTAATCACTCGGAAGTTACTTTCATTTCCTTTTGAAGTGATGAATTGTACTTTAAAGGAAAATCAAATAAGCGTTTTAAACCAAATTAATTGATGCAAATTAAAGTCAGCCAAATAAAAATTTAAGAACAGCTTCATAATTAAAATAACGCACATTTTTCCGAAAAATCAAGATACTAATCAGGAAATTAAAACGTGCATTTTTCTAATCATAAAATGGAAAGAAATGTAATCTTACCGAATATTATATATGCTTACTGAATATCAAGAAATATATTTCTTTGATATTCAGTAAGTATAACAAGAATAGAGAAAGCGTAATAAAGTTTCAGTAAAAATAGTTTTTTGTGTCATCTTAAAAAACACTTGCAAATTTACTTTACTAAGTATTCGATTTGCACTGAATTTCGCTAATTGTTTTACGTAGATGAAAAAAATGAAAATGATTTTAGTCAGATTGCCAAATAATATAATAAGCTTACGTAAATATTTCACAGATGTTTAAAATATTTTTATGATTTTAAGAAAGTATATTTAATGGTAACAAATAAACTATTCTATGATGAGAATCTATAATGCGTTATCTTAAAAATCCATCTTAAAATATATTAAAAATACTTTTCGTTTATCTAGATTACAGAACAGTTTCTATTATAGTGTATAAATTATTTATTCAATATTTACTTCATAGAAATAAATTAAATTGATAGGCATTATCACGTACCTATGACTTTTATTTCTTTCTTCGTACTTTAAAATCATTTAATGTAGTTTGAGAATCCTATACATGTACAGAATAGATTTACGCAATTGTAAAAAAAATATAAAATGATTTTATTCAGATTACCCTATAATACTAAACATATGTAAGTACATAACATTTATTGAAAATATTTTAATGATTAGCAGTATATTTTTAATGGTAATAAATAATAATTTTATGATGAGAATCTATAATGCATTATCTTAAAAGCCATCTTAAAAGTATATGAAGAATGCTGTTTTGTTTATCTAATTTATAGAACAGTTTTTACTGTATTAAATAAATAATTTATAATATTTTCTTCAAAGTAACAAATTAAATTCATTGGCCTGATCCCATATCTATGATTTCAATTTATTTTTTGTATTTTAAAATCCTAACGTAATTTAAAAATCATATACATAATCATGTACAGATTTCTATTACAAAATGTTTTATTTATAAAAATTAATTTAAAGTTCTAGAATTTTTATTTATATACAATTGTTTAAAATCTAATTTTGATTATAAAAGGTATTTTCGTTGGCTTTTTTCACTATACATTATGCAAGTGAGTAAAATATATTAAGGTTGTCCAAAATAGAATAAAAGCTTCCCTGAAAGAATGACTTTCAGGGAAGCTTTAGAAGAATTAGCAAGATTAGAAGAATGACTCCTAATTGTGACTGTTAAATAAATTAATTACGTTAACTATCAGATTTTTCTAGAGCAATACTTTTAGGTTCAAAGGTGTCTGAATGAGTATTGTACACCTTCTTTTGCATAATTTCACTACAATAAAAGCTAAAATGAGATACCTTTCTTAGTTTCACTGAGGTACATAGAGGTAGCTCGTCTCATCCTTTATCACACTGGTGCAATCGACAGGGGTATGAATAGACACCTTATTGAAAGCTATGGCAGTATACAACAATCCAGCCAAAACAACATCTGTGAGACAGAACTGTAGAAAGGAAACCAAACACACTATGAATCATAATCGGATATTATTGAACCACCAAAAGGAAGGACATGTCAACAAAAATGAATACATCAATCAAAATCAGAAGTGATCTATATAATTCAAAGGTAATTGAAAAAGAAAAATAATTTATGTAGATATGCGAATGATAAATACTTCGTAACAGATGTAAATCAAAAATAAAAGTACAATAGGGCAAGGATCCTAAAGTGTGAGTTGCAAATCAATAAAAATATGAGCTTTTTTTCCAACGGTTCCTGTTTCATCTCATTTTTAACCAGAAAATGAAGTTTACGTTAAGTGAACGCAGGACGAAATCTGCAACCCAGAGTGCCTCCTTAGTTGAGTGAAACTTGGTCCTGCATAATAATTTTGATAAGTTCCATGATATCTTTGAGTCTCATCTCGTGGTTTGCAGTCTGTACCTTTGTCACCTGACATAGACATGTCTCAAACACTGACTATGACACTTTGAAAGATTGTAACTGTTTTTTTATAGAGCAGAAATTGTTTCCATATTAAGATTGTAGCAGTCAAAATAATTACTCATTGATTTACCGTATTCGAACTGTTCTATAATTGTTTAAGAATATGAGGTCTCAGTTTCAGACTTTATGTTACATGATCAATAACCGGAATCAATTATCATGGCACTCCTACAGTTTTTAAAGGGAAAAGTAAGATCCGGTTATTTTTTTCCTGCATCTCTTCAGTAGTATGAAAATTTTTTGCATGAGTAATAATATTATTATTACAGCAATACCTGTGTGTGTGTGAGTTATAACAATATAACCCCGATTATAACAATACAATTCTTGGATATGTCCGTTCAATTCAAGCAATATTTTCAAATGTGCCCTCACTATTAGATACTAAATATTTTCTAGAACGAGTTCTTCATTATTTTGTGTCATTCCTGAGTTTATCATTTATGGGATAAATACATACATTTTTATCAAATAAATGAATCCTTTAATATCCAGTGCTTTTAATAAAAAGTTTTAACAAAACGGTCATTAATAAGCCCTTAATTTTAAACAAGATTAAATTATGATATCTATACTTCATAAAAGTATGAATTTCCCTAAGTTTCTTCCCCAAGAGTTTTCCCATAAATTTTATTTATAAATTCAATGATGAAAATGTAAAATATTTTTGTGTAGATAAAATTATTTTAAATTACCAATCATATTAAATATTTCTTAACTATTCAAAAACAGGATAAAACGACGAAAAAACAGTGTAGATAGTTTTGTGTAATAGAAGTTGTATGGAACTAGTCACTATAGATGCATTGAAGATAAGTTTGAGTAGTTATGTTGAAAGGAATACTATGCACATAGTATTTGAGGGAAGCTGAGTTTACAAAAGAAATTTAATGTTTTCAATATTAATATATATATATATATATATATATATATATATATATATATATATATATATATATATATATATATATATATATATATATATATAATTTATAAAAATTAAATTTAAGAAAAGATTTTCAAGGATGAGAATAATTTTCTTTTATTTATTTAACGATTTTTAACCATGAAAAGGAAGAAAAACTGTTTATATGAATTTCATCCTAAACTTGCAAATGATAGAAACTGCAATTGTATGCATTTATTGCTTTCTTGAGTATAAAATCAGAAAATATCTAATTTTATTCATGAAGAGATGAGTAAATTCATAATGTTTAAATCATTAAAAGAATAAAATCCAAAAATTCATAATATTAAAATATAAAGGAATAAGGAATTTTTAAAGTAATATAATTTCTTAACGATTGTATATTGACTAATAAAAGCATACTTAAAAAATATTCCTTTAAGAGATTGATTTTTTTGGTAGGAAAAATACCTAACTCAGTGGTAGTTTAAAAGAAAGTGAAATATAATAATTTAAATTAGTCGAAATAATTCACCATAGTTTTATTTCGTCAAATAACTGAGTTTCCATTGCTAGAAAAGTCAAATAAAGAAGCATATTTATTTCAGCTAGAAATAGAAACTTCAGCGTAACTTTGTTTCGATAAGTGCTTAAGAAACAACTTTTAAGAAAGTTACATGTAAATGAATCCTTTGAGAGAGAAGAATCTCAAATTATTCAAGTCTTGAGAAGATATTTTTGAAATAAAGTTACACAGCAGTGTCTTCAGGACAATGAATTACAATTCTCAGTTTAGTAAACAAATACACAGAAATTAGTCAAAAGAAATGTATGAGGCAATTATGAAATTTAAAGTATCGTTTCAATAAGAAGGAAATTCTTTTAATCATTTTGAGAAGATTATTTACAAAGAATTCTATTTTCTGGTCTTAACAATTTTAAAATAAATAATTCAATTAAATTGAATCTTGCTGAGTACAAGCTTAAAAATCACTAAAATAGACGATTTAAAATGTATTTTGGAGTTTTTTTGATAATAATAGATTTTTAAATGTTGGTTGTATTTTTGGCTTAAATTTCTTATTTCATGTACACAAAAATTTATGGAAGAAACTATTCTATTTTTTTGGATACTTTTAACTTTAAATTTTAGAAACGTGCATAGAGATAATTAAAAAATTTTCAGTCATTAAAAGTAAATTTAAATTTTAGTTATATTTTTAATTTTAATAACATTGTATTAATTGTTCAACAATTTTAAAAATTTATTAACAAAGCTTTAAAAATATATTTTTCTGTAAACAATATTTAAGTTAAATTTTGTAATGTATGACTGTTAATTGAATGTATTTAGATACTTATATAGATAAATTTTTTTAACTCTCGTGTTTCAAACGTAATTTAAATTTGCTTTTATTTCGAAGTATCTTGAATCGGGAATGTATCGCGTTGGACTTAAATTGCAATGTAATTTAAATCGAATGAATAATACAAATAAAGCAATATTCTTACTTTTAATTTTAAAAATAAATAAATGAATTCATACTGTTAAAAGAATATGAAATTCCTCTTTCTCATATGCGTTTTTGAATAAAACATAATAATCACGCATTGAATACATTCTATATTGATAAATAACTTACAAACCATTAATTAAACATAATTTTTCCTAACATAAACTTATTTTAGCATACTATCAATATAGTTTTTAAATCAGAAACATAAAAATAAGTTTATAAATTTTGATTTAAAATGAAGAAATAATTTAATTTCATTAAGTAAAGTACGAAGGAAAGCTTTTCTCGTCTGTCAATCAAAAATGAATTTGTAAATATTGTGATATGTCCTATCAAGGATATAATACGAAGGTTACTCTGAAATTTTTGAGATACGTGCAAAGGAGAATTTACAAAATAAAAATAACGGTTTAATTTTAAAGTACAAAGTATTTTAACACAGAAGACGATTTTTTACTGACTTACTTCAACTTGTTTAGCGTGGAATAAATTTTAAACAGAAGAGAAAATGGAGTTGACGCGAGAGCATTTTCGCGCTATGATTTTCTACGATTTCAAAGCAGGATTAAATCAAGAAGAATGCGTTCAACGGTTGCAATTAGCATTTGGTGAGGAATCTCCAGCTCCTGCTACCGTATTCAGATGGTTTAGAGAATTTAGAAGAGGTCGCAATTTTCTTCAGGATGAAGAACACACAGGAAGGCCGCCGTCGGCAGTCATCCCGGATAATGTGTCTGCCATACGAAAAATGTTAATGGATGATAATCGCTGTACCTATCATATGATACAGAAGGAATTTAACATTCCATACGCATACGCAGCCATACGCAAAATCATTCATGAAGAATTACATATGAAAAAAGTAGTTTGCCGTTGGGTTCCCCATAATCTAACTGAGCCTCAAAAAGAGGAGTGTGTCAGAATCAGTAAAGAAACTTAATATGCTGAATGATGGTGGTCACAGCATCATTTCTAAAATTGTAACAGCTGATGAAACGTACATACCGCTTCTTGACGTTCCAACACGTCAAGAAAGCAAAGTATGGGTCTTTGAAGATGATCCCACGCCGACAATGGTGAAAAAACAACGCGCACTGAAAAAAGTGATGTATGCTGTTTTCTTCAGAAGTACGGGATTGGTCAAAGCCATCAAAATGGAAGGACAAAGGACAGTAACAGCAAACTGGTATACCACTAAATGTCTTCCAGAAATTCTACAAGAACTGAATGTTAGGGGACTAATGCTTCACGTGGACAATGCATCTTCACATACAGCCGGGTTAACAGTTGAGTTTCTTAAACAAACACAAATTAAAGTGATCGAACATCCGCCGTATTCATCTGATCTAGCTATGTGCGCCTTTTGGTTATTCTTTAATCCAAAAAAGAACTTACGTGGACGTCGTTTTCATTCAGAAGAAGAGATTGATGTGGCTATAAATGAATTTTTTTCATCTATTCGAAGAAATGAATGGATTGAGGCATTTAATCTGTGGAAAATTCGTCCAAAAAAGTGCATTGATGCTGTAGGAGACTACTTTGAAAACACCTAAAATTTTGTAAGTATAACTTTGAAAACCTAGTTGTATCTCAAAAATTTCAGAGTGACCCTCGTATAAGCCAAAACGTACTCAGAATTGTTGAATTTTTGTTATAAATATATGTCTCTATTTTAAGCATAATTAATTTTTCCATAATTAATTAATTAATTTCGTGATTAATTTATTACCATTTTTAAATTTTTATTAAATTTTTATATATTTAGGAATCAAAAAAGAAGTAAAAGAAATTCAAATATTAGAAGATTTGAAATAGATCACATAACTCCAGAGAATGCATTGGTTCTGAATTTTCAATGGTCTTTATTCATGCTTCAATTCTGATTAGCGTAAAATATATGTGATTTGTGTTTAATTTATATAGAATGAAAAATTTTCATGTTTTAGTTTTATACATATTTAAAAAGATTGATTTCTAGAATAATCATTTAAACCGTGATAAATTATTTTGTCTAATATTCTACAATTCAATGAAGCCTAACTATTAGGTTACTGGATGCAACCATGCTATTTGATTAGAATTTCCTTCATAACTAGCAAAATTATGCATTCAAAATTTAACATAAACTTACTTGCTTTAAGAAAATCTATTTTATAAATATCATTTAGCTACCCTTTTAATATCATTACAGTCCTTGACTTCTCAGGTCCTTATTTGAAAGGTAATCCTTACTTTCATTTTGGTGATATATCCACATTATACCTAATTTTAATGATAGCTTTCAGAAATTTGATTCATCATTACAATCGGATAATATCATTATTTTTTTATTCTATTGTCATCCATTCTAAATATATGAGCCTTTCAATTCATCAGATTTCCTAGATTAGCAATAAAAGCTACTAAATGTGTTTATTTGTAAAGTTAAATATTATTTTACTCTATCAATGTAAAATTATTGCCATATTAAAACCAAATTATTTACAAAATGTCTTCTGTTGGTTAAAGTAATACATAAATTTGACTTTCGATATTTGACAGTCAGTTGCTATTTTCAAAATGACTTAAATAGATGACGTACACATATATTATAAAATTAATACCTATATTATAAAATATTATACAATAGATATAGTTAAAGCCAACCGCTATTTAATAAATATTTCATACTTGGCCACACATGAATATATTCAAATGTATGAAGAGCAGAATATCTCACTTTCTCTATTCGCTAAACATTAATATTCGTCTTTTCATTTCAACGTCATTTTCGTTTTTGCAATTTTCATATTTGACATTTCCATTACAGCCCTTGGATTCTCAGGTCTTTCTTTGAAAGGTAATCCTTACTTTCATTTCTGTATCATATCCAGATTATACCTCTGCCAAATCGGTAGTTGAATGAGAAGCTATCAACTTTTCAATTCAAATATTCATAAGCTTGACTTATATCTTGAATCTGATTATATGCTTTTATGTAAAATGTATTAAAAATAAAAATTGACTTAAAGATAGCCTTCATTTAATGTATTTCTTAGTGTGCGATGAACCTAAATACATATTATAGCAACCTAACATTTGATTTGGTTGAATATAAATTTGTAATTTAACTAGGATTAGTATTTATTGTACTTTAAAGAATGTCATGAATGAGATAATATTTTTTACACAAAACAAGATGCTTAGGGGCGTAATTGGGCTGAAAATGTCATGCAACAAATACTAAAAAATAAAATGTTTATTTACATAAAAATAGAGGCAGAAAATAAAACAAACATCAGGAAAATGAAGAAAAACAAAGTTAAAAACCTCATCTACTGCAAAGATTTGTTTATTGCTCAATGGTAATATTCTGCAATTGAGAAAAATTATTTTAGATTTTACAAGTGAAATTTAAAATTTTATAACTACCTATATTTAAGATTTCAGCCAATCCTTTAAGAACTTTACTAGTGCGTTGATATTAACCATTCAGCAGTCATACAATATCTTTTACGAAAAGCATTTGGATTAACTTATTTTCAATTATTAAATTTAAGGAAATGAAAAGAAGTATATTACCCAAATATAATCCTTGAAAATAGGAACACTGAGGCTGCTAAAATTTTTAGGGGCTATACATTACAAAACTGTTTGTAAGACATATCTTTTAGAAACTAAAATTTAATAATCAAATATGTAAAAATACATAAGCTCATAGAGAAGGTGAACACATTTAAATATCAGTTAAATGAAGTCTTTTATTTTGAGGATAATATATATTACAATTGTTTATTATAAATAAACACTGAATCGTTTTTTTTTTAATTTTAAAATATTAATATGTAAAAAAGAATTTATTTGAGCCTTTCTTTGCCCAAGCTCTATTTTTTGACCTTTGACAACATTTCTAAAATTTAAAGTTTTTATGTAAATTTTAGTTTCTTTGAAATATTATTTTTTATTGAAATTTACTTACTTGCATAAATTATAGGGCAGTTACATATTAAAGTTTTTCGTTACATTGCTAATTCCAAGAAATTAACTTAATTTCTTAGAATAAGCAATGTAATTTTATTTTCCAAGAAATTTAACTTAGTTTTATTAAATTTCTTGTGCTGTTTTTGAATGACCATCATATATTAATAATCATAGTATATGTAGATAATTAACATCATATGTTAATTATCTATATGTAACGGCAGATCTCAAATATTGTAAAATAATTTTTATTTTTAATGATAAGTTATAAGTTTTGTTTTATGTTATTTTTAATTTCTAAATAAATACAATAATGACCAGAAAAAATACATTAGATTTTTGCATAAAATATTATTGAACTTTTAAGTAAAAAAACACTTTCTATGTTACTATTACCTGCATATTTTAAAATTAGAGATTCTATTTAAATACAAATTATTAAATAAAACAGTTTAGAACTGATTTTTTAGTTTTTAAAAATGCGGATTAATTACTCAACTTTGTACATTTGCAAAAGCAATTTTTGTTGGTAAAATGTTAATAGTTTCCTCTAATGTTTTCAACCAATTTGGATACATTTTCTGAAAATAGAAGAGAAAAATCTAAATATTTGGGTTCTATACTGTGCAAAATTTGATTCAAGAGAGAAAACCATATGAAAAAGGTAAATTTTACAATTTCACAAAAACTATCTCTTATAAACACTGATTTCTCTAAAATAATTATGTATAATTCCTTCTATGTGCATCTAACATAATCATTTAAGTAAACGTATTGCAAATCTGACTTGTGTCATAATTTAAATTGCAAGATTTATTTTAAAAATTTAAGTAAATATATCTGTAACGCATTTTTATAAATTAGGAAACGTTTAATCAATTTTCTATTAAATTTTTGAATTAACGAAAATGATTTATATAAATAAAAATATTTTTGAAAGTTTGTTTTTCTTCATTATCAAAAGTGGTGGTATGGAAATCAGCACTGGGTAATGGTTATCAAATCAGAATAAAGCTACGAAATTGGCCACCCATTTTTCCTCGATAAATTTTCTTCGACGCATACGTTTTATGGTTGAAATAAAATATTATTATTTATTCTTTTCCTGAAATTTCCCTTAAGTTCTCCGAAATTTCTCTCTTTCTTTGTCACTTTATTTACTTTATACTTCAACTAAACCAAATTTTTTATCAAGTCTTTTCTGACAAATTTAAAATGAAAGGAATTCGAGTTTTCTTATATTTTCAGAACATTTTTTGTTTTTGAAAAATGATGGCCATTCAAAATTCAAATGAAATAAACTATTCCCAATATGGTGATAAATTAAATGTAAAAAATGTATAAGTAAAACTTTAAATTGACTTGTATATATATTTTTTATAAAAACCGATTTTCCTCTTAGAAAATAAATTTATATTGTCTTCAATTTAGTTCATTGGCATATCGATGTGATTCTTTATAAATACCTATGTCCTTGTGTTTAATTTAATTTGCATACTATGTTTGACATTATAAATTTTATTTTCTAAGAATTTTATAAAAATAAACTTGATATTTCGAGCTTATTATATAGAAAATTAAATTTTAAAATTTATATCAAAATGAAGTGTTGTGATTTAAAATAATTGATTAGATAAAATAGTAAACTATTATTTCCTGAACACACACACTACATAAATTATACTTCTAATTCCTTCTTCTACAAATTTTAACATCAAATTTATACTTTCGTCATAAAATTATTTCATTATAACACAAGTATTATATCACAACACAGGCACATAAAAGTTCATATGTAACTAAAATAGTTTAATATTTTTTTAATTTTTTTTTACCTTTTGCTTCACTTGATAAGGTTTTAATGATAGCAGTACATAAATACGTCTTATTTGTTAAATTCTGTTTTTGTTGAATTTCTAAATTTAATAGCAAATAAGTAATGATATAAATTTTACAAAAGTTTAAAATTTCGTATTATTCATATATAAATGCATTTCTTACCACCATCTTTGTTTACCTGTTTTAACCAAGATATTTATTTCCTTTTTCTTAAATTCTTGAAAGAAATAAAAAAAATATTTCCGTGTATAATATAATAAAAGGTTGTTTATGTTTTATGATTAGTTTATATTTGGTGGTTATATATATGGTTTACGAATATTGCTTATGAGTTTCTATCACCTTAATTATTTAGATGTTTTAAGGGATTAATTTCTTGTGATTCATAAAATAGACCTTTAAACTTTCAAAGTTTCTGACAAGAGGCAAACTAAGTTGGGTGTTCAAGTGACCCCTGATAACATTTGAACAGTGAAGTACCTAAATGTAGAATATTTTAAGGGGTGTCAAATAAACTTTGCAGAAATATTTAAAATATTCGACTTTCAATGTCAATTATTTTCTGGTTTTTATTTTAAACCGTTGCTGCTTCTTTCTTAGGACCTCTGATAATTATTTTTGTGTAAAATTTAGAAAATTGAGTTAAAGTACAATATTGTCAAACAAGGAGAATTTTCCGTTATTGGACAAAAATATATTAATTTATTTCAAAATATGTATTTGTCTCTCTTTAAGCTAAGCAACTCTTAATAAAATGAAAGTCGTTCATTATGGAGAAAGCATTCACAACAACATATTTCTTAAAGTGTAAATATTTTATGAAAATAAATTATGGAAATTTCCTAAGTTATTTTTGCATTAAATAATAAAATATTTACAATTAGCTTAAAACTTACATTTATATTTGATCTCTAAAAAGATATGTTGACACATTGACTCCTATTTGTTAACGTAATATGAATAGCCATTATTTAGCATATTATTTAAAAATTGAGTGAAAATTTACAATTATATTTACTAAAATATTAAATAAAACGTGCTTGCTTATGTATTTTTTAGTATTAGACAATTCTGTATAATTATATTAACCAAACTCAAAAAGCTTATTTTTCATTGCATAAATATAAAAGTATTTTTTGATTTTTAAACTTTTATTATTTCTAATGCATAGTTTTTAGCTAATTTGATAATATGCAACAAATCTTTAAAAAATTTATAAAAATATTATTTCTAATTTCAAAAATAAATGTAAATAAAAAGTATGTATATAACCTTGACATTTTTAATTATTCTTAATAGGGAAAAGGGAGAATTTTTGTTTAAGTTTTTTTTTAAATATTTTAATAAGTAATTAAATACATTTAACATAAATGTGGTGTTTTACTCTGGAAAAACAAAACCTGAAATTAAGTCAATATGAATAATAATTTTAAAATTATTTTTGGTTAAATCGAAGTAGATCTCCAATAACTCCAAGTTGATAGTTATTCCAAGTCATATTTAAAGATTTTAGAAATATTTATTGGGCCTTCTTCTCAGAAATGTTATAAAAATGCAAAACTCTTAATCTAAATAACATTAGTAACAAAAAAAACTAATCGTTGTTAATGAATTTTTAAATTTTTTTTATTTTATTAATAAATATTAGTTTTATATTTTATTAATAAAATGGATAAAATAGTTTGCTCAATCATTTTAGATCTCTGTGGCATTTAACAATTATGCAAAGATAAAATGGTAAGAACTTTTAATGTCATTTATAAGCAGAAAAACTTATTTATCAAGTTTAGAGATTTGTGAACTTTCTTATACTTTATAATATTTATGTTAAATAAAATTGAAACACTATTTAAAAATTTATCAAAGAATATTTTCTGAATTTGTGATAAATAAATCAAATACGGAAATATTAAGCAATAAATTCTATATGAAAGAATGTATTTAATAGTATGTTAAGAGTTAAAATTTTTGATTATAGTATATTATAGTTTTTAAATAATAACAAAAATAAAATATTCTCATGTTATTTTATTTTTATGAAGAACGATTCAAGATTACTCATTGGTATTTAAGCCGGATGAAAATTTTGTTTCCATATATTTTATTTTGATTTAGTGTAGTGGTTAACTTAGCAACTGAAAACCATTATACAGCATTTTATGATTTGTCAAACGTTGTTTTCTAGCATGAAATTTTATAGATAGTGAGCTGAATACACATTTCATATTTGAAGAAAACTGGAAGATGTTAAGAGCACCTACAATAGTTATAAGTGCAAAAAGCACAAACACAATGCACATATCTCATCATTAAGCGATATCAGAGATTAGGATCACTTATTTGGAGTATTCCACTGTTAAACAATGAGTTTAAGTCTAATTTGTTTTTTGAAGTATGTGCTATTCGACTTTAGAGTTCCTAAAAAACTACCAGTAATCTTTTATTTTTCATTTTAATTTCTAAGGTAATTTGTTTGCTCTACCAGCAAATTAAAAGTGAAATTTTATTTCAAAATAGAGAAAAAGTGTGCATTAAAAAAAGTTTATATTCTGATTGCTAAGTTAAACGTTAATAAAGAGGAATATTTATTTCCTGATACTATGAAAAATGTGAAACATTTGTACAAAGAAGAGTCAAAAATATCCCTTGAATAATAATTTAGATTTGTTTAGTAGAAAAAGTTTTTTAAAGTTGGGTACATTCCAATTACATTTAATTCAAAAATATTACTTGGGAATATTCACAATAATTACTTGCATAAAATATAAAATTTAAAAAATACTTTTCTTTTAAAAGTTTTAACAGTATTCGAAATATATTTTTAAACTTTCATTAATTCCATGGTGCAATTTCTTCGCATTTAGGAAGTATATTTATGTAGCTCAGAGTCTTTTTTTTTAAATACAAATGTAATTTTTTGTATATTTATCATGAATCAATTATAAATTCAAATATCCCATAGCAATTTAAGGGAAACATTTTTCTTCCACAGTTGGTTATCCGCATGTAAATGTGTTTTTGTTACAACAACATGTTACAGGAATTCAAAGTAATATGTAATTTATATGATTAGATAGAATTATATATTCTAGAGAGTTTGTGGTAATAATAAAATAATTTTATTTTTCAAGATGTATCACAATTACCTTCAAAATAAAACATAGTGCTTCTCTTAAATATAATCTAATAAAAAATCAGAAAACTTAATTAAGAACATAATTTTTATCTTCGAAAATTTTTATTTAAGAAATTAACAAATATTTTAAGTATATTTTTACTACTTACAGAGCAAAGAAATTTCGTTAATTTTGTGACTCTTAAAAATGTCACAAAATTAACGAAGAATGATTTTAATGACGATAAATGTAAATGTAAATAAGTATAAATTATAAAAGTTACACAAAAAAGTGATGAAATTTTTCAAGAAATTAAATAAATTCAAAAAATATATTAAAGAAGTTTTTAATGTTGGAGTAAGCAAGGCAAAAGTCTTGAGATTCAAAAGAAATTGCTTACAAATATTACAATTATTAATTTAGAATTGTTTTAAATAACGATTTTTTTTTAAAAAATTCAAATAATCTTTGCTGATTTAAACTAAAGTGGCTCTCTTTTTCATTTTGCTTTTTCTCCTGCTCTATTCTTCTTGCGTTAATAGCTTGAAATAATAGAAAGCGGCTTCTCAAACCACTGCTTTTCTCCTTGTCTAAGAAATCGTTTTATTAACAAAATGAATTTCGGCAACATTCTCAGACATTCTATGGTGAACTTCGCCTTGTTTGATGCCGCTCGAAGAATATTATTTAGTTAACCATTAGTTAAGTTAATTTTAATGAATGAAGGCAGGCAGCAAATTCGTTGACAAGTTGGTAACACCGTATTAATACAATGTGAAGTGAATGAAACATTATCTGACGTCATATTTTAAGCCAATGAGAATCGTGATAACGTGGCGTACTCAGGAACTCAACTGCACTGAAAGAAATAACCATTTTATGTTTAAAAATGAATTTGAAACAACAATTGTTTCAATTATATTCTTTACTCTTTAAACAGGAAAAAAATTTCTGAAATGCGTCACATAAAGATATCAAGAAAGATTTTGATCGAACCATATTTAAATGTCAAGAACTATGAATTGCAAAAAGTATGCAAAGGATAATGAAAATAGTAATATCATCCAATGTTATATTAATGATATAATGATCAATATTATCAGAAAGTTTATTCTTTTAATAAAGATAAAAATTTAATTAAAATTTCAATAAAATTCCTTAAATTTATTTCAATTTTTTGATTATAAAATTTCAAAATATTGAAATAAATAAATCAAAATATTGATATAAATAACGATTCCATACCTTAAAGATGATCCTTGTTAAAATATCTGACATAAATGTTTTACTCTGTTTATAACTTCAATACTTAAAATTGAGAATGAAATAGCGAAAAAGGGTTTTCAAACGTTTAATATCTAAAAAGTTGATGAAATTTGAAAAAAATAAACTAACACAACAAAATTCATTTTTATTTCCAGGTTATAATTTCTATGAAATTAACAAATATTCTAACGATTTTGTTTATTTTTCTTTTTTATGGTTTTAATTATTCATATTTTTAGAGAAACATCTAAAAGTCATTTTCATAAAATTTGTATTTTCTTCTTGAGAGGAACATAAAGCAAAATTAAAGCTTGTTTAAATTAAACTTGAAATTAGAATAGCAGGAATTTGATGTTTAAAATTGGTATGAGTATTTAACATTAGAAGTTTCTCATTAGATTATATTTTGCTAGAAAACTGTTTGCAATTAAAAGAGTGCTCAAAAAATTATTTTAATTTATAATATAAATAAACAGTGTCCTTCAACACAGCATATCATTTAATGATAAAACTTTGCAAACGGGTACTCTTTTTATTTTTGGTGATTTGTAACGCCAAACTGAGCCCTATATATCAGTAACAAAATGGCTGATACCTCTACATAAATGTTAATAATATTAAATAAATGTTATAATATAATAAATAAATAAGATAAAATAAAATGTTAAACCGAGATGAAGAAATCAGGGTTACAAAAAAATAAATTATATTGCCAATTGTTATCACCAAATGTTTCGCGAAACAAAGATGGTACCCGTTTCTAAACAGAAACGAGTACCATTATAATTTTTAAAAGTAATAATAAATTTTTAATCAAATAAAATTTTTAAATATGTAATTAGTAATTAAATATTTAATTTCTAAATGGCTTCTCTTCTAATTTTATCAGATAATTCAAATTATTTAAAAAAATACATAATAAAAGATTAGTTTATTTTTAATTAAAAAGCTTTTTATTGTACTTCCGTTTATTTGAACAATAAAGTTTTCTTTACAAATAACACTTTTTAATCTAATGTTTTAAAACAGAGAAAAAAATTCAAGTTTTGTTATGTAACAACGTAATTATTTTCTGTTAAATTATGAATAATTATCATTATGTAATCTTTGTATATAAAATCCTTTCAATTGAAACTGCTAATGTAATAACAGAATAGAATTGTATGTAGCTTTCAACAGTGAAATAAATTTCTCCAATGTCATAACATTTATTTTTAAAAACTAAATTAAATTTTTAGGTAAAAAAATAAATAGAAGATAAGAAATATTAGAATATTTATCAATTTGTAGCTGCTATTATATATAAATTAATTTACTGAACATAAGTAAAAATGTAAATGGGAAAGCTTTTTTTAATTAAAAACAATATAGCAAAACATATAGATAGAAATAAACGATAATAATGCATTTGATTCTCGAAATTGTACCAAGCATATGCAAATTTACCTGACAATATCAATCAGCGCACGTAAAAACTAAAACTAAAAATTTCAATTAGTTATTAAATTAAACTTTTATATCATTCTAGATTTTAATATATTCATGGTCATATTTGCTATTATAAAAGTATTTAACAAAGACAAACAGTTTTAATATTATTTATATAGAAGTAATTTTGATTACTTTTTGATAATTACTTTTATTACTTTACTTTTTGATAATTTACAAGCAATATTAAATGAGGAAGCATGTAACATAATTTGAAAATTATAGAAAATATTCTTCAAACATTTTGAAAACTTTTATTTTGTTTCCATGTACAATAAGAAAAAGCATAAAAAGAAAACATGACAAAAAATTTAAAGTAACAAAAATGTTTTCTAATATATTTACCGTAAATTCCTTTTAATTTTAGTTTATTAAATGTAAAAAAAAAATTAAATTATTATTAGTCGCATATAGAAAGGATGCTATGAAACATGATATGTAACTAAAGTACTTGAATGAAAAATATATACCTCCAAATTTCATGCCATTCTCTTTTTATGAAAAGATTTGCTGGAGGAAAAAATTCAGTTTATTTCTGAAAGGAACAGTTTTGTTGAAATTTTTGATTCAAAACTCTAGCGTTCATTCTTCAGTACATGCTTGAAAATATTTCATTAAAACTGTTCTACTTCGTTTTGTCGTCATTAGAGTGCTATTCTTCTCATGAAATCCAATAGACTTTATTAAGAACGTTTTGTAATAGTTTGTTTTCCGTATTTTTGTTAACACTGAATCAAAGGGACTTTATTTCGCTTTAGTATTTCTTTTATCTCATTTAACAGATTCTTCATATATCATAATCTAATAAATGTAACTTAGAGATGTATAAGCATTAATAAAATTTAATTGATTTTCTCAAAATCATGTGATTTATGAAAAATGGATGATTAAATACCTTGCTTTAACAACAGTGAAGAACAATGTATAAAAAAAAACAATAAATATATTAGATATCTACCCGAAAAAAGAATTTATATATATATATATATATATATATATATATATATATATATATATATATATATATATATATATATATATATATATATATATATATATATATATATATATATATATATATATATATATATATATATATATATATATATATATATATATATATATATATATATATATATATATATATATATATATATATATATATATATATATATATATATATATATATATATATTGCAGGGTGTCCCAAAATGACCGCATAAACTCTGCTAGCTAAATTTCTCGTTGGGAGTAGATAAAAACTGCCCAAAGAAGGATTCTTGTACGATCTGTAGTTTACGAGAAAAATACGAAAATCAAAGTAAGACGTCACTTCCAGTGCAAGAAAAAATACTTCATTAAACATATCAACAGCAGTATATGCACAATTCAAAGCAGACGTTCAAAGTGTGCGCCTTGAATGTCGAGGCATGCTTGAGCACGCCGTGGAATGGCTGTCATCACATTTTGCATCATCGCGGGGACCACCGAAGCATAAGCAGCGTGCAGACGAGCAGCTAAGTCCATTGGTGTTAGCAATACGTCTCGATTCACCAGTCCCTTTAGATAGTCTCATAGAAAAAATCCAACTGTATATTATCTGCCGGACATAGAACCGGACCCCCACGTCCGATCCAGCGGCCGTGGTATTCCATATTCAGCCAACCTCTTACAGGAGCACAGAAATGCGCCGGAGACCCATCATGCTGGAACCAAAGACATTTCCATTACATCGGCTTACATCAAATACATGTCGTAGTATTCAAGAAGTGAATACCTGGCCACCATATGAAGACTACTGGTGGCTGCAAGATGCAGCCTTTTAAATAATAGTTCAACGGCGGCTTAAAAACGTCATTCCATCGCGCGCGTGCATGGAAGACGCAATAGGTGCGTCAAGCATTTTAAACATTATCGTTTGGAAAGATATGCAAAAACTGTTGCTGATATGTCCAATAAAGTGTTTTTTTCTTGCACTGGAAGTGACGTCATACTATGTTTGTCGTATTTTTCTCGTAAACCATTGATCGAACAGGAACACTTCTTTGGGCAGTTCTTATGTACACCCAGCGAAGAATCTAGCTAGAGTTAATGCTGTCGTTATGGGACACGCTGTATATAAATATGTGTGTGTGTGTGTGTATATATATATATACATATACTGTAGACGCTCATTTTTATGAGAACGTTGAGGGAATAAGAAAGTTATTCAAATTATAATTCATAAAATATTGTATAATGTAGTTTATAAAATAATAAAATAATAATATCTTAGAAATGCATTTTCCACACTACCCTCTCTTTAGAAATAATGCATTATTTGAGAAAGTATTTTGCTAGGCATAAAAGTGAAAAATAAAATTAAAGATTAAGAGTAATTATAATAAAGAAAGAGATCAGAGCTAAAGTAGTCATATTTTCAAGTTCATAACTGCAGTTTTAAAAACACAAATTTTGATTTAGGAAAACATTTTATGGTATTTTTTTATTTAAAAACTCAATTTTTTTAGCTATTCATATACATTCTTATATGGTTATAATATTAAGTCATATTCTTCATATTTGATACCTAAAAGCTCTCAAAATTATGATCTCAATCACTTAATCATCCAATAATTCATAAAAATAAACTACACCTTAATCCAGATTCTGAAAGACCAGTAGTGCAGTACTGTGAAGCAGTACGTTCTTCTGTTGAAACTCAAGGATTAATACCTTACCTTCGGTTACGCTTTCAGATACTTTTTTGTATTTCTTCTCGGTAGCAGTGAATTTAATAACCATATTCCTGTTCTAGCTAAACTACTTTATATTATGAGAAATGGATATGCACATGCCAGAAGGTACAATACAACTTTTGATTCACCTTAACATGATTGAAGGAAAGTTTCTTTTAGAAAGGAAATTACTAGGCTCAATCCCAGCTATTATTGATCAAACATGATATATATTTCACTTATGCCTTACGCATGTATTTCTGTTGTGGTGAGGCGATACATTTTCCAAGCTTTTATATTTTGCAGCATTTGGTTAACTTTCTTTATCTATAGAAAGTCTGCAGAAAACTTTAAAAAATAAAGTTAGGTAATAAAATATTTAATTACTACCTTAGGTCGTTGTAAGGTCAACTGTACCTTGCTATAATTGTTTTATTTTTTTTACATAACGAGTTATTAAATTTTAATGGATATTATGTTAATTATTAAATGAAGTATTTTATAGGAAATTATTTTACACATATTCATTCCTTTTACATTCGTTACTGTATATAATTTAGTACTGTTACTATATTATTTTTCAAAAGAACAATTTATACAATGATTTACAATTTACTCTAAGTTTCTGATGTTTGTTTATGTTATAACATTGCAATCATTTTCTGGTTATTTAGGGGAAATATGCTTCCTGTAATCTGCTTATCCAATAAACCAAGCCTCACAACCGGAATATTTTTCATTTGACTAAAAATAAAGTTTGTTACTTTAATAAATCATTTGGTCTCAAGATTTAGCACACTAAATTAGACCAAAATGATACAGAAAATTTATGATGAAGAGGAATGTCATAAAAACAATTTTTTGAAATCATTCGGCTGGGAATTATTAAAATTCATTTAGCCGTCTTTTATAAATAATACTTTATAAAATGATAATGGTATAATGAAGAAAATGATGTGAAAATGATCATATATTCCCTATTAAATTCGAAGTAAGGAAATAAACATTCACTGAACTCTTTATCACTGAATAAAGTAGGGGAAAATTTAGGATCAGCAATTTAGGAACAGCAAATTTAGAATAACTGTAGGGGAAAAGTTAGGAACAGCAGTTCTTAAATTTTCCCTATACAGTTACATTTAAATTCAATCTTACTATTAAGTGTGTACCCAATTTAATAATGTTTCAGTACATATTTTTTGATTTTGCAAAAAATAATAACTTACAAAAGAGGTTACTTCCCATTAATTTCTAAAAATTTGGTCTTCACAAATTGTGTTTCATCATTACTAAATCATTAATTCCATTTATAATTCAATATCTCTTTTTATTGGAATGTCAGAGTAACTTTGAAGCAATGATTTTCTCTCATATTTTTTTACTTTTTTATAATATAAAAACTTTTACACAGTAATATCTCCAAAATGAAAATCAATTCTTGATTTGATAAAAATACAAATCATCTGAATTTAAAGTATATATTTTACAAGTATACTGTCATGGTTTATAAAATTCAGAAAAAGAATAAATTATGCCTCAAAAATAGGAAAACATTTTTTTTTTATTTCTCTGGAATTTTATTTCTCTCTATTGTTTATTCCTCTGGAATTTTCTGTATAAAAGAAATGAATTATTGTACATTTTATTATTACATTATTATTATTTTAGCAAAATGTTCACATTTAAGTTGAAAATATTTACATTTAAAATATCTTTATTTAATGATTATTTGAAATTACTATACATGGTACAGTTTGCATAATATTGCATTCTGTTTTTACGATTGACACCGATATTTATATTATATAATATTCTTTATATTATGTAATAAAATGCTTTTTGTTAACACTGATGAAATTGCATGTATAGAAATGCAACAGTATTATGAATAAATCTTAAAAAATTATATTTTTAATCATTTAAATATAGTAAACTTGACAAAAATATTTATTAAAGAAATCCATTTTTCAAACGGCATTGTTTAAAAAAAGTATTGGCGTATATTAATTATGAAAATTTCGTTGTTAGTATCTCCTTAGAATTCATCAGAAATATAATTTTATTTGAATATTTTGATTATTAAATTTAAATCTGGAGTAAACATTTGTAAAAATCAAAATTTCAGTATTTACACAAATATAAAAATCTCTCTCTCTATCTTAGATATTATTATTTTACATTTTCGTAAATTAAACTTACTTTAGTTATTTAACTAGAAATAAATGAACATTATCTCGTTTAATAATTGATTGTATTTTAAAATTTATCTGCTCAATAGAAGACGTAAGGTGTAGATTTCAATGCAATAACTAGGTTTCAAAATATATTAATCAATGAACAGAATTTCAAATAAAAATATGTTATATTAAGAAATCCCAATTACAATATTCAAGTAACAAAGAGGTGTTTTGGTAAATTATCTAACAGATTTTTTAATAATATATAATAGATAAATTATTGGTAGATAAATTATATTTTTTGATAAATTTTGTTGTTGTTGTGTTGTTACTAATGACACTTGTTCAAGCCAAGTTCGCTACGCCTCGGCTATGCGAATTTAAGTCAATTGGGAGCGTCTTCCGTTTTAATCCGAGGACCATGAAGGTGAAACTACGACTTTTGCTCTTCAAATCCTCCAATAGATGGCAGCACCAAAGGCTCAACTCCCTCAATTTTGGCATTTATCTGAAGGCGGAGTAAATTTCCCCAGACCATTGCAACCATGGTAACTGTTCAACGACAGACCACGGGACATTCGATTCTAGAGATTTAACGAGCAGAGTACATGCGTATATCGCATGTACTCGGTGGGTTTTTGGCGGCATTGGGAATCGAACCCCACCTTTCCGTATATAAGGCCGATACCTTAACCACTAGGTTACCACTACCCGTTTGAAATTAATAGATGACTTATAGATAGATAAATTTTTCTAGTATATGCTAAAGTTATCTAATATACAGATTTGAAGTACTAAAGACTAACTGTGAGAAATATGATGTGGATTTGATTTAATTTTTTCCGCGTTTTTGTATTTTAATTTTAGAAAAAAATATATATTCTGATTTTACAATAAAAATGTCCTCTAAACCTGATGACCGTAGTATTATGAAACAAAGAATTTTCTGTTTTATTTTCCAGTCTCCTTATTTTTAAGGAAATTTTGATATATGTATCATATACATGTGAATTAAATACTTCACAGATTTTTTTACATGAAACCAGTTTTATTTATTTAAATTACATATTATTTTATGTGTCATTTATTATTTTTTCAAGTAAAAATAAGCGGCTATTTTATTAAAAGAGAATTTCTATAAAATTTTTTATTTAAATTATTTTTTCGCTTTGCCAGATTTTATGAATTATTTTTTCTAGCGATTGTATTTAGTATAAATATAGCCATCCAGTAAAAAACAATACAACTAAGCTTAATGATTCAATAAAACATAAATATTTAAGTTTTTCACTGTTTAATGGTAAAAAGGATGATAAATAATCTTTAAATTAATAAAAATAAGAATTTCCATACATATTTAATGCTTATATACATTTTATCCTTCTATTAACTACACTAATATTTCTTAAAATAGGTATAAATATTTAAATTTTTATACTTTCGATATGTTGGTCATTATTAAAAGGATTATTTTTGAAAACAGAAAAATAATGGTGAGTTTCATTTAAATTCCAGTGTATTGTTAATACTAGAAGAATTCAAACTCATGCATTACATTCGATGTAATCGTAATCAAAATCCTTCGCAATAATATTGTTGATGATACTTTTGTATCAAGGAAAATGATTTCCTACAGCTATCAGAAACGGGAAGATAGCTCCAATGAAGTCCATTAGCAACTTCTATTAAGACCGTCATATGTATGAAAGAACCATTAACAAAAATATCTTTGAAGCTCCTGACACCAAATGCAATTTATTATCCTTTTTCTGGGAATCAATAGATAAATATTTACATTGATCTGCGTAAATCTGTATTTAATTCAGTATAACGCTGCTGTGTGTTGCTCTGGAATCAAAGCAGTTTAGAGAAGAAACAGCTTTTTCTCAAAAACCATCATTTCTTATTTTATCATATGATAACGATTAATATCCAGTAAAAATACACTTGATAAAAAATATACATTTGTGCAGTTGTTGATGTCCTAATGTACAATATTTATTTAAAAAAACTTTAATTTACATCAGGGGTGCACAACCTTTTCAGAATGAGGGGCCAAAATATGAAAAAAGATCATGTCGAGGGCCAAAGCAGTACGTAAATGTTAAAACATGTTATAAACGTGAAAACACTGTTTTTTGTGGCAATACGCATGAATTGTATAATTGTTAATTTACTTATTTACTCATGCAAACATTATACAATAAAGTAATAAAACACAAACATTATAAATATGCTTAAAATACTTTATTTCCAGAAAAAACTTGAAATTGAATAACGGGAGAAAACTTTTTGGTAATTATACAAAGAACACAATTTAAATTTTGAAAAAAATTAGAAAAATTTAATGTGATGGCTTTGACTGAATATTTGAAGTTATTAATTTCATGTTGGGCTTAAGATTCGTTTTGGCAATACTAAAACAGAAGAAAGGTTCTCATCTGCTATCCTATTTCTTATTTTTGATTTGTTTAAATTCATTAAAGAAAAAGTTTGCTCACAAATGAAAAATATTTATTCTGATGTAGAATCGTTTTTCTATCAGATTTTTTCTTTTGTTTATTTGAAAGAGTCTCATTTCTTTTTAAATTAGTCTTATTTTATTAACAACATTCGCGGGCCAACTTTAAAGGCGACGCGGGCCAATTTTCACCCGCGGGCCATAGGTTGTGCATCCCTGATTTACATGAATAAACTTACATAATATTTTATGAAAAATATTCGAAATCAAACTCATTTTATAAAAAAAAAATTGATACATTCATAAATTAAGATTTTAACTTTTAAATACTGCAATTTTTAATTAACAGAAAAGAAAAATATACTATAATTAATAATATATTAATCATGATGCAACATATAATCTAATATGTATGTAAGAGAATGCGAAATTTAGATATATTGTTAATGTTTAAACTAAATGCTAATGACGAGAAAGAGAGAGAGAATAAGAGAAAAATATTTATAGGATTTTTAGAATCACAAATAGAATACAATTTCATTCGCTTTCTATATTGCAAATGGTGAACGTATTTTAGTTCATTATTTATGAATATAATTACATTTATTGATATTATGATAGCCTCTCCTATTAATAAAAATGCTTTTTTAAGATTTCTATTTGCATAAAATCAAGTTTGATTGATGCTGAATAATATTTTATATAGTGAATGATATTTTTTATATAATGATATTTCAGCATATAAAATGATATTTTATACGCTGAATAATATTTTTTGTTTGAGTGTATAATAAAAATTATTGCAAACTAAATTTATCTAATAAAATATTCTATATCTAAATTTTGTTAGGCCATTTTTATGGAAGATTAAATTACTATTTTCTTTTAAATAATCAGTCTTATGTAAAATTTATCATAAATAAATCAAAATAAATAATCAGTCTTGTGTAAAATTTGCATATTTCTTGTTTGATGTTATAGCACAACTTTATTAGTGATTTAGAGCCACCTAATTTGTCTAATGGTCAGCGTGTCTGACTGCAGATAGGGAGGTCCTGGGTTCAAATACCGGTTTGGGCATGGATGTACTTTCTTTCTATCTATCCTGTCATTGTTTTTTCTTTGTGTGAATGGTTTCCTACCCTATGAACGGGTACCTATGGCATGTGTATACTGAGGAAGTCGGACTCCCCTCTACACCACTCCATAATGCCAGCCTAGCTGGCATACGAAAACAACAACATTAGTGATTTAGAGGATTTTTATTAATGCTTATAATAATGTAATAGTTGATTAAAATTCAGCAGAAATTACACAAACAGAAAAAATTACTTGCTTATAGTGTTTGAAAACATGATTTAGCTATAAGCAAAGCCATGTGTGAATCAACAACACTCTACACAAAGATTCAACATTTTTCAATTTCAGAAGTATTATTTCAACTTAATAATTTCAGAGATCACGATACATGCATAAATTAAAGAATTTTCACACTTATACTAAAAATGCATCTCAAGAGGATTTTGAAAAGATGTTTTAAGATGCATTTTGATTTATTTACTATTACACCAAAACCATGACTTCTAATTCAGTCTTTTTAAATCTAAAAATTATTATTGTAAAAAAAATTAATTTTGTAAATATAATAAGACTAAAAAAATATCACCTATCGAAAGTATACCAGAATAAATATACCTTGCATCTAATGATCCCTTTCTATTCTCACACTAAAACTTAATTATTTCTAATTTTTTTAAAAATAATGATTATGAATTATTTCTATAAAATCTTGCACTTACATATTCTCACATAAAAAGGTTGAATATTTTTTAAATATGATGTCAATCAGTGATACATTTTTGTGCGCATAAAGGAAGTTTGAATCTAATATTTCTTATCATCGTAACTAAATTTTTTTAAATGATTGCATGCTTCCTTTTATTTATTTTCTTAGCTGATATTCGTTAATTATACGCTATATCTCATTGCATGCTGCAAATAAGTATTTTTTTACCAAAATTTAATAAATATAAATGCCATTAATGTTTCAAATTTGCAATTTTTCTCTAAAAACTATTCTCCCTCATTTTCACTTAAAAACCCACTCCAATTGATAAATAATCCAAATTACTAATATATTGAATCTGATTCTTTACACATTTTATAAATTCGGTTATTAAATTAAGAAAAATAAATTATTCATTTGCTTAAATGGAAAACTAATTGGACATAAAAGATTTCAGTTTTGAAATTTCATAAAGTATGCTTGTCTCTATTATTTCCGAATTGTACAGGGATTGAATATAGTTTATATATTAAAATAAATAATTAATTACAGTAATCTAAATTCAAGAGTGCATTAAATAAACTATACGAAATATTAAAAATTCCTGAAATGAATAAATCACTTAAGATTTTACAAGCACTTTTTAATTTTATGCATTGTTTTATAAGCACTGAACGTCTTCTTCGCATTTTTCCATCTAGTTTGTCGAGATAGAGAATTCCATTACATTACCAAAATGTATTTTCTAATATTTCTTAAATTTAAATATTTTTTCATTGAAAATAATGGGAAGTTATAGAATAAATTGTGTTTTAGAATACATTACCAGCAATATAAATTTGATTCAAGAGTCCCCCCACAAGTAAGATTATTCTTTTTGTGTTAAATATATTGATTTGAATTAAATTTGATGAAAAAATATGAACTTAAAGTGTGTTATTTTCTTAATTTTGAGATAATGTATATTTTGAAAGAACAAAATATATTAATATTTCATAACTTGTTTTATTTTATCCATACGACAATGAATATTTATGCTCGAAATGTATGCATATTACAAAATGTTCCTAAATGTAACTCATAAGACTCAGTTATCAAATGAAAGTTTAAATTTAACTTTATACAATATTTCAAGTTCCATTTACAAAATATTTTCTTTTCAACACATATTCTTTTGTAAATTTTGAGTTCTTACATTGAATCAAAACTTGAAATCTTTTAAATGTAAAAACTTATCGCAAATTACAGCAGTAACATATAAAAATATAAATAGAATTTAAATTTTTATTTCACAAATCATTAAATACAATCTTTTTTCCAATTTTCACTAAAATACCTTAAAATGATGTCAATATTAATCGACAATTTAATATATGGAATATAATATCTTAGAAAAAATTAAGGTGCATTGTATACTTTAAATGCTTCCAAATTATTTTGTAAAAATAAAAAGTGTCAGTTTTGTGTTAAATAAACTTTATGCATGTTACATAAACAAGCATAGATAAAAATGGGAAGAAAGCATAAATAAAATTTATATTAATTGCTTTTATATTGCTCTATACACATGGATATTTTACTATAAACCTAAATTTTCTTTAACAGGAAATAAACTTTTTTAAATTATTGCAATCAAATAAAGATAAATTAATTTCGAAAGGAAATAACAAAAGATTATTTGAAAAATATTAAGTAAAATCGAGATGAAAAAAGAAGAATACTGCAAACATCACATTGGATAGTTTATTCTCCAGAATATGATCTTGACACCTTGATAAATATTACGTGAATGAAGTTAGCTCAAAAAATACTTCATGTGAGGTGATATCAACAGAGAAACCAAAAATTTTATCCACTTGGCAATAAGTGATAAAAAATAGAAGCCAATAGAGATAAACAAAAGATCCATAACTCTTACTGATGTATGGTTCCAACAAATATATGTTATAAGCAATCTTCTGTCAACTGATTTATAAAGGATAATTTATAATCTACGATTTGAAGTAGAAATCTGAAAATGGCATTATTGTTGAAGTGATATATTTCTACGATAATTATACTTATTGACTTTGTGGCATAAGAATAAATATATTTATTACAAATAATTTTGTCTAAATCATTTATACTTTGAAATAAGAAATTCACATATTTTATGTATATCATGATAATTACATTGAATAATTTATGGCAAATCTAATCTAATTCTACGTATTTTGTTTGGGTGAAATAATTTTTATAACAAAACAAAATATTAAACTAATGTATTTGAAGGCAAGATATAATCAAAACCATGAGTAGTAGGAGAATAATGGCAATGAAATAAAATTATAAGAGCAATATTAATAAATATTAGCACATAATGAGTTAAAAGAAAAATCACATAAATAGCAAAATTTTAGTTTAATAAAATATTTCTGTTTTGGATAAAATAAGATAAACTAAGACCGAACATTTTTCAGAGATACGAAGCAATAGAGAAAACTTTTGTGAGCGATTTCCTATGTTAAGAATTACCGTAAGATTGAAATTGAAGCAGTATATGACATTAAAATATTCTGACATGATATTTAAAAATAAATTTGTTCCTTCAAATAAAAAGAACACACTTAAAAATAAATATAATTAAATAAATATAATATGTATTTCAAACACTTTTCGTAATATACAATAATTTACCTTTAAAATGTAATTTACTGTAGAGGAAAAAATTCATTGATTTCATTAAAAATTTGAAAGACTTTAATTTGTGAAAGAAATTTATATGAAAACTGCCAACATTCTCAAAATTGAATGTTATTTCCTTATATAATGTATTTCGTATACAATTATGTTGCATTATTAATTTATTTCTTATATTCAGAAGTTCAGCTTATTAATATTTCCGAGAACTTTTATATTGGCATGGCTCTAAAATTTTAAAATTTTGTTATAATTACTATTTATGCAACAAAATTTAACTGTAACAAATTCTTTATTGATGATTTAACAGTTAAATTTTTCTTTAAATTGATGATTTAACAGTTAAACTTTCCAATAACATTATAACAAATATTTTTGAATGTGATATATATTCATCTTTTACATTCAGTGGTAAACAGTGTTTTGTTATTAAACAGCTAAATGGTTAACAGCCAAGATTGATTTTGGAATATGCATTTTATATCCTTTTTGGAAAGACCAACTGAATCCAAATCTATTTTGATTTATATTTATTGTTTTCAGAAATCTGCATTCTTTATAAGTTGCCTTATATCATTAACTTAAAGAGATGCTTCATATATAGTTTTAAGAGAAATTTCTTTTGAAGAAATTCTTCATTAAAAATATAATTAATCGATGAATTCAGAATATAGTTAAGAATAATTTTAAGATGCCTCATATAGTTGGAAAAGAAAATAATCTTAAATGTGGTTTATTCGAATAAAATCTTTCCGAATTAAAGTAATTTTCATTTCAGACTTTCAGGTGCTAATATACTAAAATTACATTTAAACGACCATTTAAATATAAAATTGTCACACAAACTCAGATTATTTAATTTTATTTTTTAATGCATTTTTTATAAATTTAATATTTTTATTTGGAAATTAAATTTTATGAAGTTGAATCGTCTATATATCATAGAACAGTAAAATATTCCATTGTTGTTTTATGTAATCAATCAGAAAAAAATGCGAAATTTCAAAAATCTTGTCTATCGAATTTTTTCTTGAAAGATTCAATCAAAACAACTATTTCTTTCATTATTATCTACAGAATCAAATTTATTTATATCTATTAAAATGCAATTCGAAATTTGTTGAGAATTTATTTTGCCTTAGCTAAATACTTTCATACTTATGCAATTGGTAATATGTTTTATTAGAAGATATATAGTTTTCCCCTAAAATTAATTTAATGTTTCATTAATATTCATTTCACACTTGAATTAAAAATTCTGTAAAATATAACTTTTTAGCTTATAACTATTGTAAAACATATTATAAAGTTTATTTTTAAGAAAATATATTAATTGGTGACAGAAAAAAACAGTGTATTATACTAAATACAGCTGATTGTATAAATATCCTATTCAAGAAATTTACTTGTGATTGTTATTCTTTTTAATGTATCATGTTTTTATTTTGTATTTATGGAATAAACCACAATGCTTTGTTCTTTCAATTTTTGCCATTTTAATGCATAATATTTTTATTTTGTATTTATGGAATAAGCCACAATGCTTTGTTCTTTAAATTTTTGCCATTTATTTTACTTTTCAATTCAAATTCAAGCTTAAAATATCTATGCAATTACATACAATAATATCATATTTTACTTCAAACCATCATATTTCCTTTTTTAAAATAATCTAATTTATCAATGTTTTAATAATATTTGTAATACGATAGTTTTCACTTAAATGTTCCCCTAAAATGTTAGATTATGAGAACAAAAGATTATTTGCAAAATTTACTGAAAAGGAAACTATGGTCTAAATTGTTTGAATAATATGTTATAACTAAGATCATTTTAGAGACTATTGATAAAATTTTGAAAGAATTTAATTTAAATGTTTTTTAAGTAGAAAACAACTGTAAAATGTTTTCTAAGCAAAAAATTACGAAGTGGAAAATTTCTTAGATAATTTTTTAAATATAGTGATTAAAATGTTACAATTCTGAGAAAAATATCTCTAAACCTAATAATTTCTTAAAATATTTTATTTAAAACAATTGTTGTAATTAAAATTAATGATCTGCATTAACTAGTTCCATAAACAAATAATACAATTGATTTTACTTATTTCACATCAGTTTTGATTTAATATGAAGCTTATATTTTAAATTATTTCAGTAATTATTTCTAAGCACTCGTTTGTTTGTTTTAGTGAATATTACTTTAAAAAAATATGCACAGATTGTTTTAAGTGACTACAAACTTATCACTTCATGAGAAAGAAAATGTTTCATCTATTTAATTCGAAGAAAGGCTGAAAGAATCCTTAACTTTATCTGCTCGTTGAGGACTTTTCGAAAATTTAAATTTTAACATAAAGGAAATTAAGAACTTTTGTTTATTTTTTTGATTTCCTAGATCATCTAGACATCTGAAAGTCTTTGAATGAACTATTCAGGTTCTAATGCTGAGAGTTATCCTTTTAACAATTTATTCTACCCTACTTCCGAAATTCAGCCATTTAAGATTTGCAAGAGATTGCCTAATTAAAATAATACCTCTTCACATAAAATCAGGAGTTTATTTAGTTTATTATGGATTCTTAGATTTTTACTCAATGATTTTACTTTTTATTATATTTATTACACTTCGGAAAATTAAATTTTATTTCTAGAATTTCAAAAAATTTATAAAATTAAACACAATTTCTAATAGATTTTGATAACAAAAATAGGAAAATTTGTGCCATGTAAAGTATTTCCTATTTGGAGTAATCAAAGAAAAGAAATGACTTTCCTAATTAAGAAAAATGTGGTCATTAACAATTATAGTGAATTTTGTAATTCATTAAACGCATGCATTTTATGGATTCATTAAACGCATCATTTTTAGTGTAATTTAGTTTTGAAAATGTAATGCATAACATTAATAAAAATATCTCTGCGTCAATTGATATTTACACAAGGTCAAAATTCATGTCTAACGTAAATCTGTACTTCATTAATAATGCAATTGACCATATTATATAAAAGAATATTTAAAAACTTCGAAAAAGTATGATCAAGTTTAGATATATTTATTTAAATATATGAAAAATTATTGTTAAGTTTTATTTGGTTGGAATTGAGATTTATGCATTTTTCAATCAGGGAAATAATTACGCATATTTGTAAAGAATTTCGAATTTTATTTATAGACATCAAACATAAAGACAAATAGACATTTCTGGATTTTTATTAAAATTATGATTCCTATAGTGTAACATCTCATAATAAATTGAAGAACACTGATATGTGTAAAATAAAAGTACAGTTATTGTCTATTATTAATTTTCTTTGATAGAAAAATCATCATGAGTTAATATGTATGTACAAATTCACTTTCAAAATTTAAGCTCGGAGAGGAAAATGATAATTTCCGGAAGCCAGGCCAATCAGAATTGAAGAGGATGCAAAGCGCTGCAGGGGTAGATGGAAGTATGCAAATATGTTAGGTAGGGCAATCGCGGATTCATGTCAAGAAGATTTGCAAAAAGGACAGTCTTATAAGATACCAGCTTTATGAAGGGTTACAGAAGTTTATTATACAGAGTGATTATAAAAAAACTTTGCCAACATCTGCACTTCTAGCGTCCATTCTATTTAACCGATCAAGATGATACTTCAAATATAGTTCTTTTGAGATATGCGCTCGAGATTCTGTGAATGGCAACACAGTGGCCCTCGCGGTTACAGTTATAGTGACAGAAACTCGAAATTTTAGAATGGCAACGTCTACTTTTTACCATCGCAAAATGTTCAGCACATGCGAAAACCTTAAATAGCGTTGAAACGGTACCGATATGTCTAAAAACTGACGTGTTCTGCAAACACAAAAAAGAGTTCTGAAAACCGGCCAATAAAACACGATCTGGGCGCACGCAATAAATTTGCATGTGACAGAGTCAAGAAACCAATCACAGAACGCCGGTCGCCAGATATTCAGCGTAGGAAACCTATAAAATACCAAGCGGGTATGCGAAGTCGTCATTCGGGAACTCGCACATGCCGACGATATGAGTCTTCCTAGGAAAGTTCGCGGTGAATTGATCAAACTCTATTACCAAAATGGGATGAACGCTGCGGAAGCCTTGCGTGTGTATCGCCGCAATCATCGACAACGACGCGGCCCATGTACTCTGCAAGCTCTGCGTGATTTAGTGCGGAAATTCGAAGATACAGGCTGCACCTGTGACAAACAGCGCTCCGGACGGCCAACTGTTTCTGAGGACGTTGTCATGGAAGTGCACCATACAGTGACTGCAGGACACACAGAAACCGCAAGAGGCATAGCGCGCGTGTTGCATATTCCGAACTCAACGGTCCGCAAGCTCTTGCGCTCGGTACTTCACATGTTTCCCTATCGGTTCCAGCGCGTCCAGATGTTGGAGCCGGGTGACCCACAATAGCGTCTGGACTTCGCAAATGCATTTTTGTTACGATATGATGCGGATAACGACTGGCCACTTCGCATACTATGGACGGACGAGGCGCATTTCACCTTAAATGGCAGCATTAACACAAAGAATTGTGTGCACTGGGGAGAGACGAATCCTCACGCTGTGGCGCCAGTACCATTATTTGACACCAAATTGACTGCGTGGTGCGGCATTACAGCTACATTTGTTCTGGGCCCGTTCTTCTTTGAGGAAACGACCCCGACTGGCCCTGCAACATGTTCTGTAACGGGCCCTCGGTATGCAGCCATGCTGAAAAATTATGTCTTACCGGAGTTGCGTCGGCTGAATGCACTCAATGACATTGTTTGGATGCAAGATGGTGCACCTCCACATATAGCGAGGTCAGTTAAAAGGCTCCTGGATCAGCATTTTGGTGATCGCATCATCTCACGCTATTATCCTTTTCCGTGGCCTGCGCGATACCCAGATCTGACGCCTATGGATTTCTGGTTTTGGGGCTATCTCAAATCCAGAGTTTATCTGTGCAATCCTCAAACATTGTCGGACTTAAAGGATTCTATACGGCGTGAGATTGGAAACATCCCTCGTGCCATGTTGCAAGCAGTGACATTGTCCACCGTCTCCCGCATGCAATGCGTAATTGCCTGTGATGGCACTCATGTGGAAAATGTTTGAAATCAATAAAGATTTTTTTCTCTATGTGTTCTCATCATTGAGCAGTGTCTTGTCTCTGTCGTATGCATTATTCCTCCGTGCGCCTTGAAGAACTGTTTGTATGTGTATAACACGTCGGTTTTCGGACATATCGGTACCGTTTCAACGCTATTTAGGGTTTTCGCATGTGCTGAACATTTTGCGATGGTAAAAAGTAGACGTTGCCATTCGAAAATTTCGAGTTTCTGTCACTATAACTGTAACCGCGAGGGCCACTGTGTTGCCATTCACAGAATCTCGAGCGCATATCTCAAAAGAACTATATTTGAAGTATCATCTTGATCGGTTAAATAGAATGGACGCTAGAAGTGCAGATGTTGGCAAAGTTTTTTTATAATCACCCTGTAAGTGCTAATAGAAAGTATTTAAGACTTTCGAACAATTTGTTTTCAAGACATACGTGTTTCTACGACTTTTAGAAGACGAATAGAAGATTCTGAGCGCTGTCGTGATGTAGGAAGCATTGAAGCCGGACAGTCGATCTCAGGTGTTGCTCTTTTCTTCGGCGATCATCATTCTGTAATTTCATGTTTATGGAAGCAATTCCAAACCACACAGACAGTTATCCGAAGGCCAGTAGCCGGTAACCCAAGGATTACAAAACCCGCGAAAGATCGATATATTGCAATTTTAGCAAAACGGAATGACAGAGCGACCTCCACACGAGTGACATCTATGATAACAGCGTCCATTGGTAAGGTGATATCTGCAGCTACTGTACGCCTAAGATTACATATGAGTAGGCTGTACGCGTGGGTAGCTCGAGTTTGTGTTTGTCTATCCGCCCAATCAAGAGAGGCACGATTAAAGTGGTGCCGGGAACATGTCAATTGGACTGTGTCTGATTGGGGAAATGTCATGTTTATTGATGAGTCAAGATTTGCCCTGGAGCCAGATGACAAGCGTATAAGGATATGGCATGAACAAAGAAAATGCTACTAGCCCTAAAACATCACCGAACATCACGCATTTCGAGGCGAAAGCACTATGGTTTGGGCAGGGATATCATTTGGATACCACAACGACCTGCACATCTTTAAATGGGGTTCTGTGTCGGCTGTCCGGTATCGAGATGAAGTCCCAAAACCCATTGTGAGATTGTACGCTGCAGCAGTTTGCTTTGATTTTGTTTTAATGGACGAAAACAGACGTCTCCATAGAGCTGACATCATCGATGACTACTTGGATAGTGAAGGGATTGCGTGTATTGCGTGGCCAGCATATTTGTTCAACCTTAATCCAATTGAAAATCTTTGGGATACTCTCGGTCGTGATGTATCTTCACGTTTCCCACCTCCGGCCACTCTTATTGAACTGGAAACTGCTCTACAAGAAGAAAGGCTATTGCTGAATTCGGCGGTGGTTGACCACGTAATTGAAAGCATGATAACAAGGTGTGAACTTTGTATACAGATGAGGAGGGATCACAGACCCTATTAATGTCCTTTTTTCATTTTATACATAATTCTGTTTAAATCTCCAGTATGTCATTACCTGATAACTTACACTAATTTAATATTATTTTCATTTCTAAGATTTTAATTAATTTTAAAAATTACAATTTCATTACAATTTTGTCTTGTATGTGTATTTGTATTTAAATAACTTCATCTTCCTAACAAACGTAATAAGCTAAAACTGATTATGCTTATTATGTTTCATAATCTCTTGAATTCTTGTGTTAGGAAATATCATCCTGAAAATATTTTTAATTGTGTGCTTTAAAGGAAGGGGACAATGGTCTTTATAATTCGAACATTTTAATAAAAGAATTTAATGACAATTATAGAACTCAAAAAACACAAGCTAACAAAAAGTTATTTTTGTATTTACGATTTAACTATATATCAGAACTTTATTTTATGCTTTCTGACCTATCTTATAGTCTATTTTTAATTTTTGTAATGAATACAGAATACATTTAATTATCTTTGAATAAGGATTTGTTTTGAGAGATTAATAAAAATATTTAAGTTTATAAAAATATCTATGAAAACATTATGTTCAATTAGCTTTTAGATCCGTAAGTATTTTCATAATAATTTTGTGTGTGTGTTATGTAAGTAATTAATTTATATGCACTATGAATAAAATATTATATTATAAATGTGCTATATTATAATTTAAACACATAAATATTAAATAATCCAATTTTTAAAATATTATAAATTTTATAATAATCTTTTTCTTATAAATAGTTTACCTTTTCGATTTAATTTAACTGTTATAGGCAGCTATTTAATTCAATGTTACAATACCTTATGAACATTCAAACTTTTTAAGTGCATCTGTAGCTCAAAAAATAATGCTAACAGGTTTATATTTAAAACTTTATAAACTTCACTAATGATTGATTGTAAGAGGAAATTGAATCTCAAAGTTACTTTGAAAATATCATGTTCTTTTTAAATAATTAATCACTAAAAAATTTCATCTATAAAACATCCATTTTATTAATTTTATAAATACATTTTATATGTTATCACAAATACTTAAAAGGAGGAGGGATTTATGTTTATATTTAGAATAACTTTTGATTTATTTATGTTTCTTCTATGAAAATATGTCAAATATTTAAAAGTTTCTTAGATTTATTTGATTTTCATAGAAAATTAATTTAATATATTCTTTTTTATGTTTATTATAAAGATTGTTTATTGAACTAGAATATAATATATATATATATATATATATATATATATATATATATATATATATATATATATATATATATATATGTATGTGTGTGTGTGTGTGTGTGTGTGTGTGTATATAATATTTTTGCATCATAAGAAAATTATTGTAAATAATATTTAATCTATTAAAAATCAAATTAAAATTACAATGAATATTTCATAGCATTAAATTGCAGTTGCCTAACATATTGCATGTGAAATGCATTCATTGAAATTAATAACATGATAACTTCTATGCGTCGTAAAACAAGTTATAACATACGTTAATAAAGTTATGACGATTCAGAATAAAATATATAGAAACTAATAAATAAGAACAACATAGCTCATGAAATATATGTCATTAATTAAAATAAACTTTTAGTCAAGTATAAAATTCAATAACAATTATGTAAACATATCCTAAATTGCAAATTCAACAATAATTATCTAGAAATACAATTATAGAGTCATTATCAAATTTGACTTAAGAAAAATGTTTCTTATTACGTGTGAGCTCTAGGATAAATATTGTTGTTAAATATCAATTATTCATCTAGCCTCATCAAAGCATAATTAACTTTTTTCAATCATCAACATTAGTAAATAATGATATTATATTTTAAGACAAGCAAAAGTATTAATGATTCATTTTTGATTGCATGTAATCCAAATTTTTATAAATTTTTTCATAAATAACTTCGGCAATAATTATTTTCCATTCACATTCCTTAATGACTTTGCACTAATTATTATAATATTGTATAAAAAATACTCTCTTTTAAAAATAAAAATTAAGTACAAAAATAGATCATCAATTAGTGTATTAATTTGTATGAGATTAACGAATTTAAAATTCTATTAACGAAAAAAATTTTAAAGCAAACTTTTTGAAATGTGATCAGTAATTTTCAAGCATATATTCAGAAATTAACTGTTGCATATTAAATCATACCTAATATCAATTATAAAAGTAAGTAGCACCTAAATAACATTAATTTCATATCCAACTAGCAACTAACTATTTGCTTTCAAATATATATATATATATATATATATATATATATATATATATATATATATATATATATATATATATATATATATATATATATATATATATATATATATATATATATATATTGATATATATTTCAATTAATTGTGTTTAATTAAAAATTATAATATGCGTTTACAATTATAATACATTTTATTGAAACAAATAAAATTAGAAATATTTAAATTTTACATAATCGTATAATAGATACGGTGGCTTAGTGACATGCGCTCGCAGGGTGCGGTCCGTGGTTCGAACGTTGGTCAGGGAAAAGTCGACATTTCCTTTCAGCCCTTCAGTGGGTCGATAATTTGAGTACCAAGCATGCTTAGAGACTAACACTTGGGTTTCACTTTAGATTGACCATCTAATTAGGACATATGTTTCCCGTCCCAGTGCCCTCGGTCAAGAAAATAAATATGGGTACTGTAGGCCTTGGCCTAAATATGGATTGATTGTCTTGCCACAAGTTTATCTTTTATTTATATAATAACTAGGGTGAGTGGAAATTAAAAGTTCATTTTATATCATTATGATAAGTCAAAATTAATAATAATGATTTATGCAATATGCTATATTACAATGATAAATATACGGTAAACTGTAAAGATATGGACTCCTCTGAAAAATATGAGAGTAATACATGTAATTAGGTTGGTGCAATGCAATTATTAGGCAAGTAAAATTCTCTATTATATCTGAAATAAAGTTGAATATAATTAAATTTAATGAAATATTGAATAATTTTTAAAAATACCGTTATATATATATTTAAGATTTTTCTTTTTCGTTAGTGCAATTGTCCTTAGAATTAGGATGTCATCAGAATTATCATTTTTTTATTATATTACTCGAACTATCAATATTAAAAACAGTAAAATTTAATTAAAATACTTACAGCACATGGGTGCCTAATTAAAATATTTACAGCACAATGAAATGTGCGATGTAAAGAATTATTTTCAACATTTTAAAATAATGGAAAGTGTGCATATAAGGTATTCGAAAACTTTAGATTTATTTTAATTAAGATTGGTTTGTTTAATTACTTAAGGTTTTCTAGTTTAATTAATTAAGGGATGAAATAGGAAAAAGTATAGTTGAAAACGCATAGTAGAGGACCAAAGTTTTTCAAAGAAATATTACAGAAATGGTTGCTGTACCATATTTTAATATAAATAATATTATTAATGTATCATGCCAATGTTAGAAAATAATATTTGTTTTATAATTAAAATTTATTTCAAAATATATAGATTATTTTTCTTTTTTATCGTTACATTTATGTTGCTATTAAAATTATTTTTTGTAAAAATTTAATATTTTAGACATATTTTTACCTACTTACATTTGAAAAATTTTACATTAAAAATTAAAACTTTACTAAATTTATTATTCATTCATATTTCGGTCAATTGCTTTTTGATGGAAATCTGTTATGTTGAATTTTTTCCATGGTATAAAATGTACTGTATATATGGAACTATTCTTAACAGAGTAATTATTTTAAGAAGCTTCATAATATTTGTAAATAAATTTCAACAAAAATGGAAGTTAAAATTTATCGTATTTATTCATTATTCAAAATATTTAATAAAATACACAATATTTAGAGGACTTTTTACTTTTTGATAATAATTTTCATTTTATATTTTGTAGTGTAAATTATTGAAAAGAAAATATAATTGATTTATTTTACTTGGAAAACAATACTTCTAAAACATATGATTATTATAATAGAATAGTAGTGAAAAAAATTGTGTTCTATTCAATTCTACATATAAAAAAATTAAACGAAGAATACATAATAGAGAATCTGGGAAGAAATATCAAAATTATGCCTAAATTGTTTTGACATGACGCGTATATTCTTATAAAAATATTCATGTTTTTAATAATTCTTAGAAAATGCTTTATAAATATAAGTTCTATTATTATTGCTTTTATCTAGCTTATATTAAAGTTGCATTTTTTTATTGAATGACTCATTTACTTCCAGTCTTAGAAGTAGCTGTTGCGGCACTTTTACCCAATATATTAATATGTAATTTTGTTCTTATTGTAATTCCATAATATTAGTGTACTATTACTTTATAATAAAATAAATACTGTCAAAATTCATATTCTTAATGGACATATTTGAATTATTTATTTTTTACTTTTTTATTAATAACAAGTACTAATAAAATGAGCAATTTACTCTGAGATTATTTTTAATGGAGTACAAACATTTAAAATAATTTTATAATCATATGCAATAGGGAACATCGAAAGTAAAGTTTATATCATTGGATTAAAAATTTTGTATTTTCTAAGAAAACACTTTGTGAAATACCAGAAAGTGTCAAAAATTTAAATTTTTATATTAAATTCTAAATGCTTGATACTTAGATATTTGACTTAAATATATTTGTAATAAATGAACAGTAGGGAAATTAATTGTTTTACAATTAATTACCTATATATAATTTAGAATTAATTTTTTATATTTGCGTGTGTCTATAACTGAATATTTAACTTTTAAAAATTCATTTGTATGAAAAAGTTTGAATTAATTATTCCTTTAGTGTATTTAACAAAAAGTGTAATGAAACTAGCCTTGTCTTATGATGCAGTCCATAAATAAATAATTACATTGAAATTTTCCATTAAATTTGTTTAAGTAATACAAAAAATAAAATAAGTGAAATAATTTATTCAACACAAATTGCCTTAACGAAGTTGGTAAGATTACTATCAATGCTGACAAGATTCACCCATGTTTTTATTAAGCCAACATATTGAAAAAAACCTTTAGCTATTTCTTAATAAAAGATTTTCAAATTTTCTCTATTTGAATTAATTCAAATATCTATATATAAGATTTCTTCTTAATGGAAATAATATTACATACTTGATTTCATTGTGCGTTACTCGAATTGGGATGTAGTCATCAAATTTATGCAATCCGAGTAAAAAAATGAAAACATTTTTCACACTATCCACCAGATGAAGATATTGCAAACCAAAACAGCAATAATAATATAATATTGAAAAATATCACGTTAATTTGATATAAATAGTTTATATTTAACCTCCTCGTGTGTTTTGTAAGAGCAGATTTAATGAATGAAAGTATACAAAGTCTCTCTTTCTCTCATCTGTGATAGGTGTAATATAAAATTAGGAATTAATATCTATTTAACGCTTTAACTTGAAATTATCATATAAATTTCAGATTTTTATTAAATTTAAATAAATTCCTGTTGCTTAATTTTCATAAATTTAAGAATCATTTCGTTATTTATCATATTTTTTACAATGAACAATTATGATTAATTCAACACAAATTCATAATATATCAAGAGTTGTTGTAATATATTACTTCGATAACATTAATTCATCAAAATTTATGGAAAGAGAAATACTAGTGTTAAGTGTTTCACCTGCCGTTTGATTTTATAACTTAGGATGAAATGAATTTTTGATGTAAAAAAATAGAAAACATTCCTGGTCCTTGTTTTATAATTATTACCAAAATCCTTATCAAAATGTTCAGTTAAACTGTATTTTTTTTAATACAATTTCAAAGAATTAAATAAATATACTTCATATGATTTTGTGAAAAACGAATGACGTGAATTAAGGAAAGAAAATATACAGAGTTTGTTTTAAAAATTCCCTAACAACTATTATCTTATCATAAAATATTTTATCTTTATAATTTTATTAGAACTTATCGATGCAGATTTTAATTACAAGTTTATAGCTGTTGGTTTTCATATCTATTTGTAAATTTTCTTTCATTAATAAGCAAGTGTCCTTAACTGAAAAAATACACTCATCTACCTTATTTTTTCTGTTATTACCGACTAAAATGAATTTACTGTAAGAAGTAAAAACCATTGTAATTTTTGAAAACTATTCTTTCCTAATTATTTGCAAACAATCTATTTATGTGACAGATTTTAATTGAATGTTAATTTTCAATGCTTTTTTTGATATTTCAACTTAGTAAATAAAGATTTTTTTAAATTAATGCTTAATCCTATCATTCTTTATTAAAAAGAGATTACATATCTTACAAAATACATAATTATGAATGAACTTTCACTAAAATGTATGCATTTATATTTAAAATAAATATGAGTGATTTACTTGTAATAAAAATGCATTATAATTGTAACTCTTTCATTTACTGTTATTAAGTTTTTCCAAAACATTTTACTTACTAAGTTTAAGGAAAATATTGTTTCCTTGTTTTATATTTTACAGATTCAAAATATAAGGTAAAAAGACAGTTCTTGCCAATTTCGTGTTGAAATTGAGTGAGGTAAGAATAAGTATGCAAATCAATGTATGACATAGTTGCGACACCAGTCAGTCGAGAGTAGGAATATCAGTCGCTAAAAAAGCAGGTCCACCGCGAGCATTCACCACTCGTCACTCGTAGAGTCATGAAGAGAAATGAACGTGTCCAAGGACCTCATTAATGTTGTTTGTTCTAGGAATTTAAACTGAACTTATCAGTTGCTGCATCAAGTAACTAAACATATCAAGAATTTGGTGATAGTGCATTAATGAATGTGTGCAAGGCATTGGTTTCACAAATTCAGGTAGGGAGATTTGTCCCTCTGGGTTGAAGTGTCAGACAGACTAGTCGCCAAATACTTCAATATGAGCTGCTAAAAATAATCCAAACGGTTACTATGGATTTGTACTCACAGCAATTATAACGAGTTCAACAGGCATTTTGACAAAATTAAGCATCACAGGTTAATCACAAGGGTATACTGTTCTTAGTCGATAACATGAGGCCGCATATCATGCGCGTGTCGAGGAATAACATACAGCCACTTGATTGGGAGATTTAGTGCCATTCTTTTTATTCACCTAACCTTGCACCATGATGTTTATAAACACTTCCAATCCCTGGACAATCATCTTCTTGGAAAATTCTTTACCAAATAAGAGGATTTGTACCCAGCACTCACGGATATCTTTGCAACCAAAACCCTCAAGTTTTATCACGAGGGACAACAAAATTGGAGACTCGTTGGCAGAAAGTATTGATTGTCAAAGATGATTACTTCCAGGACTAAAATCAGGTTATACATTCTGTAGGCTATGCTATTTTGGTGGATTAAATATGAGAAAGTCTTCCCCATTTATACATATGCTTTGCTGAATCATGTATTTCTTTTAATATTCTTTCTAAGATTTCACAATTTATTTATTAGTAAAATATATGAACACATTTCAAAAATTAATAAATTTAAGAAACACAAGCATTACATTTGATAGAATGTGAATTAAGAGTTAGCAGATATATGACTTGCTTAATAAAGTTAACATTATTATATCGAAACGTTTTTCATTAATTGCTATATGGAATCAAATATCACAACTCATTTATTATTGTTTTTTTTTTTAAATTACAAATACTGAAAAGAATTTTTTCACCGAATGTTATTTCATTTAAATCTTTTATTTCGTTAATATTATTTCCTTGATTTTTTATTTAAAATTTTTAAAGAAGCTTGTTTTCTTATTAATTTAAGTTATTTCAATCATTTCAATGCTATCATTATAAAGTTATTTCATTTTATACCGTAGAGGAAATTCTATGAATTGAAATAAAGCCGATGTATAAATGTTTATTTAACGTCAAAAAAAGGTGTATTTGAAAACACAATAGCTTTTTTTTAAATTGAAAATTAATCTATTACTGATCTCTTTATTTCGTTATATGAACATATTTTTGGATTCTTGACAGGTAGAAAAAATGAGCCTTAACATAATGTTTGTTTCCTTTAAAAATAAGGCAAAGGCTTTAAACTAGAATATTTTCCTAAAATTACATTAGGATAATAGATTGCTTAAGAGCAAATGCATGTAAATGAAACGTTTTGAGTGAGTGATAAGGCGATCTATACATTCTTAATAAAGATATGGTGCCAGTTATATATATATATATATATATATATATATATATATATATATATATATATATATATATATATATATATATATATATATATATATATATATATACATAACTAGCACCATTCTATTAACCTATGCAATATCGGAAATGGAATTCTTAAGAAAATAATATATTTCTGCAAAAAGAAAAAATAGTTAGAAAATTTTATATGATAAAAAATTTTAAAATAATATTGAAATAGAAAAAAATTCTCTCGAGTATGAAAGAAATTTATTGGTGTAAAAATAACTTATTCCATCAATATATTGCGGTTTTAAAGTTTAAACTTTAATTTTGAGGAATTTATTATATCAAATATGTCTGTGATTAATTAAATAAATTCGTATTTATTTAACTCATTATTGTTCCATTTAATTTATTTGTGAAGTATATTGCTTATATAATTTAATATGCTTTTCAAATTTAAATAAAAATTTGTTTCATATATGTAGACTTACAGTTCCATATTTTTTGAAAAAAAGAAATAAAAAATAAGTTTAAATAAGTTATTTTATTCTACAAGAGAAAAAGTAAGTTAGGTGTATAGTATCTTATTTTAGAAAGATAAATTATTTTATGTTAATAACAGTATAGAAAACACTGGAAAATAGCAAAGCTGAAATATGCATTATACGTTAAATGATTCATTAAAAATTATTCTCAAAATTTTATAATTTTGTTCAAAAATAAGAAACCAAAGATCATTTTCATACCTAGTTATATAACGACACATTTGAATTTAATCATGCGACTTAATATGTTATTTTGAACTATGAACTATGCGACTTAATATGTTATTTTGAACTATGAATATCAGATTTAATAATATTGATTTAATTACGTTAATCATGCCATGATAGCCTTATGGTTAGAGCATTGACCTACCATTGGAAACGGCTTGTTTCGATTCCAAATGCCACTAAACACTTAAAGAGTACATGCTCATTAAATCTGTGGAATACAAATTCCATTGAACGGTTACTATGGATCTAATGGCCTGGAGATAAATTTCCTTCCCCTCAAGATCAAAACCAAAATTTAGGGTGTGGTGACATCTATCAGAGGAGTCTTAAAGCATATACTACTTTTACTTTCGTGTTGCTTTGGTTAAACGGAAGATGCACCATTACAAATATTAAATCAGAAGTGACTAAGTCATTAAGAACAATTAAGTCAGAAGTAACTTAATTTCGTATAGGCGTCGGCTAGCGAGCTTGGCTTATCAATGTGTCTTAAAGGACAACAACAACGACAATATTTTAGTCGGATATTTCTAAATTTTCATAGTTGTTCTTTTCTAAAAAAATCAACTAATTTATAAATACAATCACATTCGAAATAACTGAGTGTTAAAATTTGCCGAATCATATTCAGTTATGATACTTTTTATCATTTTCTGACAAATAATAGACAGTTGACCGGACTCAAGGATGTTCATGTATACCATTGAAATGTCCTCTGTTACGTCTTCTGATAAATAATTTTAGCATTTTCATGTGTTGCTAAGGAAAAAACTTAAACAATTCCTATACATCCACCAAGACCGATGCGTATGCAATATGCAAAAGGATAACAATCAGATCCATTATTCAACAATAACATCCCAACATTGTTGAACAGAAGCTGGGATCAAACCTGTAATTTTCCCTTTGAAGAGCGCTGTGTGACCACCTTTTTGATTAATTACTATAATGAATTGCTGTTTTTTCATAAATTATTATTACATATAAATGTAACCATATAATTAGTATTCTATTAGCTAGTATATTAGTTCCTTAGTTCAAAGTTTAATTTGTAATTTGTTCCGAGAATCATTCATATATTGAAAAAAATGATATACATTTTTGTAGGGATATATACATTTCTATGTATAATTTTTACAAAACTTTGTTATAATATAAAACTTAATGCTAAATATATTTAAATAATATATTATAAATACTATTAAACTAATAAAATATTTATTAAGTGAGTAGTGTCAGTCAATAACAAGTAAAATAACATATTTTCAAATAAATATTAAAAAAATTTAAAATGCAATACGTAATTAAAATCTTAATATGAACTATATTAGTTAATAATTATGTAACAAAAAATTCAGTGAATCTCTTACTTTATTTTAAAAGAAATTAAGCATTTTAGATAAAAAAATATAAATTTACTGGTCAAACATGTAAAATAGTTGGAATATAAAGAGTATTTTAGTTTATTATTCAAGAATGCTCTTCTATCTGAATATTTAATTAATAAAAGGAAATATTTATTTTATAATACAAATATTTTATTAGGTTTAACTTTAAAAGTTATAGTTGATAATGAAAATAACCGAATAAGAAATATTTATATTATATGAATACATATTAAAAAGTTAACATATAAAAGTATTTACAAATTATAATTTAACAGATTGCTGTAACCATTATACGTTTATTAAAGAATCACTTTTAAAGAGATGTCAAATAATTATTAGTATAATCCTCGAGTCTTAATATTTTCATTTAAAAGTGTATACTTTTAAAAGAAAACATGAAAATGATCATTGACGAAGTGCATAAATAGTTGCTCAGAGATGTTTTAAAACCAAACATAATTAAATATTCCCAAAGTATGAAGTTATTTCAATACCATTTCATTGTTAAATAGTTTTTTTATATTTCCGATATCTGAGTAAATTTTTATAACGAGAATCCGTTATGTGAAAAAGCTTTGATAGAATATCATTTGAATAAAATATTACGAAATGTTTTCATTGTATAGGAATTAAAAAGCTCCTTGCTTGAACATTAAATTCATATGCCTATAAAGCAGGAAAAATGTCTTTACAGAAAACGATGGTTTCAATTATTACACAAACGTGGCTCCTAATAGTGAGCTTATGTTTTAAAATATTTGTATTGTTTTACTTGTAATGTTTGTGGTTTTTAATAACTTAAGCTCAAATTTGAGATCACAGGGCAAAAAACAGTGTAAGTTTTATTTTTAGCTTAAGGTACAAAATGTGATATATGAATAACATTTTTAAGCAATTCTGTGTGCGACTTAAAATTATTTAATATTCATTAGCCATTCTGCAATGCTGATATTTACTTTTTCTTGTTTGGGAAACTTGAATTGACAAAAAACTAAGGAACATTAAAACGAAGCATTTCTAATCTTTCTAATTTCTTTTTTAATGTTTATTTTCAATGTTTATAAGAGTTATATACTATGCAATTTATTTAAATTATTAGTTTCTTTATTTCTAATATAAATTATATTTTATAGTAATTTTATAATAATTTTAATCAATAATTTTTTCAAAATAGAAAACGCTTTTGTGCTTTTGATTATTGTAGCAAATTTTAATTCATGGTATGAACATAGATTTATAATAAATAATTTATTATTACACATTTTCTGACAATATGCCAAATTAGCAGAATAATTAAATCCTTATTTACCTAATTCTAACTATCTTTCAAATTTTCTGATAAGTATATAATTTTCTAATCTATATACCGATTTAACAATTATCTTATTATAATCAGTGAACAAATTATTTTAAGTATGTAACAAGCAAAAAATAAATAAAAACATTTTTTTCAATACTATTTCAGTATTAATGTGTAGTTTACAATAATTTAATTACAAAGAAAAATATATGGAGATGTATATTCCGCTTAAATAACTTTGTGATAAAAAAAATTAATAAAAATCTGTTACTGCATGTGAATGAGTTAGAAAATATATGTAATTCAAGTATATAAACAAAATGTGTGCAATAAAACCCTAAAAATCTCTAATTTATGATATTGTTGAAACAGAAACATTTATACTAAAAATTTATTTCTTAAGTATTTTGAGCAATTCTGTGTGTAAAAGATTCTTAAAGCGTTGTACATTTATTTTTCAAGATACCTTCGTCTGAAATCAAAACATGCAAAATGTTCTTGTAAAAAAAGAATAGCTTGTGTTTCGAAACGTGTAAACGGTGTTATAAAATTAAAAGGAAATAACAACACAAAATCTGCATTTAGTTTGGATATATATTTTTGAAACTAAAGAAAATGTGAAATTTATATACTTTAAATTATTTTTATACTTTTATTTGCTTCATTTATTGCTTTGTATTATTTGAGCTCAAAAATATTTTGAGATTACTAAATAAAATTAAGTAGATTTTTTATTAATTATAAGCTATGGAAAGAAGATTACATTGCTAAACGAAACTTCATTAGATTAAAATTTAATTTATTATGCATAAGGAACTCTAAGAATGATGTTTCCTTATTTCGAATTAAAACATTCACATTAATTAGAGCAAAATTAGTAAAATAAACATTTCCAGATTTATTTTTGATTTTATTTATTTTAAAAAATAAATATAAATGCTTGTTTGTAAAAGTAATGCTGAATTTACATAATTAATTAAGGATTAGTTTTTTACATAAATAGTATAAGTGTTCCAGAAAGTAATCGATAAGAAATTACAAAAACAAAAAATTTGTTAATTTAATCAAATTTAAAGAGGAATTTGATAAAAATATTTTTTGAAATAAAAATATTAAGAATATTTTTCACTACCATTTTCTAAATAAACTGCATTTGAATAAAAATGATTATATATTATAATTCAAAACATGTTTTCGTTAGAATACCTAAGAGAATCTTTTTGGTCTACAACTACTTCGTTTAAATTTATATTTTTCATAAAAATAAATAAAATAATTAAAAAGCTAAAAAATTAATAACACAAAAATTTCAATTAACAGAAAGCTCTGCTATATCTATTTTATAAGATTTTAGGATCACACTGAAGAAATAAAATAAATGTAAAAGACAAAACTTCTGAGATTAAAAAAGGCTAGAGTAAAAAATAAAGTTTTTCGATTAAAAACCAATTACTTGTCTATAAATATCGGTTTATCAGTTAAATTTATATTTAGTATCATACACTATAATAGCAACCAGAATTAATAACTTATTAGAAAACAAGTATTTTCTATTTCCGAGCAATTTATGGAATGTTTTTTAAAGTTACTTCGAAACAACACCTTTCTTTTAATTTCTGTAAATATAAAAGATTCCAATCTCGTAGTCATTATATTTGTTCCAAATAGAATTTATAGTTAATATTAAATAAGTAATTAAATTTCATTTTTTCTAAGAAATCTTTAAAATCAAAGAGTATAAAATCTTGACATAAAATTACATATAATGTGATTTTATCACATTCAACAATATAATGTGAAAAGTAATAAAATGAAGCAAAAAAACATTATGTCTAATTGAATTATAAAGTATATTATTATATAATAATAAATATTTTATAATTCAATTAGACTTAATGTTTTTTTCTTTTATTTTAAGCATTGTATATCCTCATAAGGACATTATCAATATTCAATTAAAAAAATAATTTTAACGGAATTTAAGTAAAAACTTATTGTAATTTTTTACGCATAATTTTAATTATATGATTTGATTTAAATTGAAAAATAGTACCCTTAACGTTTCATTACTTATATATTGAAATTTAATAATTATATTTAAGCATGCTTAATATATAATAAATATTTTGAATACAATTTTCTTTATTTCAAATGATTGATTAATCTTAAGTCTTTCATAAATTATATTTTATTAGATATCTAAAAAATGTTTGGATGCATAAATTAGCATTTTATTGACATAAATAAGTAAAAAATATGCCAAGACTACAATCTTCTTCTAGACAATTTAATTTGCAAAAAGAAAACTCAACATCAGAAAAGTTATGAATTGTATAACTTTTAATATTAACTATTCAGCTGACGTTATGAAAAAGATGTTATAATGAGATTCCGTATTCAGATCAGCTGAAATCAAATACATTAAGGTGTTGCTGAATTTAAATACGAAACTATTATAAATGTTAAAATTATAATTTCTTTTTCAACCACGTTCAAATGCATTTCCTATAAGCGGCATTTTGGGAAAAGCGTAAAGAGTTTACCTGAAGTACATAAAACCAATCATTATTTATGGTTAAGAATATAAAATAACTTTACATTTTAAACATTATACTGTTAGAATGTAGAAAAAGGAAAGGATTCAATAACTGTTATAAATATTCTTTATACTTGTTGATTTCACATAAAGGAAAATATTAAAATTTAAATAGAGCAAACGTTTTCATTATTGAAGACAACGGTATTTCAAAAAGTTGAGTCATTATTTAAATTAGTGGAATCATTTTATAAATCATATCAGACTCAACTCACATCAGAGTTAATTAAGGTTGAAATTATTACGCTTGCTTTAATTAAAATTGAGAAATAAAGTTTAGCCTATATTACAAAGATCAACGGCTTTATGCAAATTCTATCTCATTCCGTACACATTTTAATTTTAATCCCAGAAAATTTCTTAAACAATGAAAATGAGAATAATATTTACTTGGATCATAGATTAATATTTGCATTAGACAATGAAGAAAAATAAACTTTTGCCAAATATTGTGTTTAATATTTTAAAAGTAAATGGAAAAGTCAGCATTTGCCAAACACTTGTGTATTTAATAAGTTTTTCTAGAATTAAAATTTTCCAGGAATATTTATGCTGAAATGACGAAGAAAAAATCTCTTTTCTAATTTTAATAAAATAAAATGCATATATTATTATTTCTAGCTTCAAGTGCATCTTTTAATAAAAATTTCAGATTTTGTTTAATGTCTTCAGAAGTCACTTTCTTAAGAAGTATCTATCAAAATAAAATTTTAATAACAGTGCATTTATATTTTTAAATTTCTTTGCAATAAATTAAATATTTTCAATTTTAATTTTATATCCTATGTTGCATTTAATTAACTGTCTAAAAAGCAAATGTTTCAACACTTTGAAATATTTCTAATTCTAAATTATATTTTTCAAACAAGAAAATTACCATTTAATTATTTTAATAAGTAATTGTGCGCTTATGTAATTTACTGTGCATTTGTATTTAAATAATTTGAAAAACTTTCTGAAATTAATTTTGAAGGTTTTTAAAGCACTGTCATTCATTTAAGAAAATATGATTTAAATCTAAACAAAATATAAAAGAATTATAGTTTACATTATTTGTTAATACTTATCTTCTTTACTTCTGACTGGATTTATTATATTGAAATATCATTTAGACTTGTTAAAATAGCAGATGTTTTAGAACATTACTTGCTTTTACCTTATTTACATAAAACATATTTTGATAGTCCTAATAAGCTACAAATTAATTTTCTTTTTAATTACATTTCTGTAAATTGTTATATCCATTGAACATTTTTTTAAAACTTTAAATAATTTGCAAAAAATATTTTAAGAATGTGGTGATAAAATATCTGCTAAAGGAAATAAACACTATTTATTTTATTTGGCATCTTTTATATTGAACGAAGAAAGAAATTGAATATATTTTTAAAGACACAAAATAAATATCTGTAATTAAAAAATACTTCTAAATTGTACGAAAATCAAAATGTAATGTAATTTTTTGTTGATTTTATTGCTATTAATTAGTTTTTAATTCGTCTTATATAATTGCAAATTTTAGCTTATTAAAAGTCATAAACAATATCTCACGTATGAACTTGTATTTTAAGGAAATTAAAATATTTTCATTTGTACATCATTTTTCTTTTTTTAACACTTTGTTCTTTATTATCATGTACACAAAATTCATTATTATCCTACATTTTATTAGAAAAATGAGATTATTCGTTACTGGTTTATAAAAAATAAATAAGAATTTTTATTCAAAAGAAAGAATAATTACTTATATAAACCTATAATTTCTTGAAAGACTTATATATATATATATATACTATAATTTTCAGAAACATTTCATTGATCGAGATGTCTTCAAACAATAAATACTACTTTTTTGCGCGACAAATTCCCTAATGAATTATTATTACAAAAGTAAACATTTATAAATTTATCACTTCATCTTTCACTATAAATGTAAAAAAATTTGTTACAGTTTTGAATTTACCATGTTAAAAATACATCTGATATACAAAATATTTTTATCATGAAACAATGAAATTTATATCAGGTAGGAACGATGAAGAAATGTACACTTTTAACATCGCTTTTTATGACAATAATTACAAAATGGTTATGAAATAATATAAGCGTTGGATTTGCTGGAAAATTTATCTGTTTACTCTTATACTTTTGTAGCATATAGTACAAATTTTGATTATCTTTTACTTTTTAAAAATAATTTGTTGTTTAGAAAGAATATATTAAGTCGTAAAGATTATACAGTGTTTACATTCCTCTTTTTTATGTAACTATAAAACCAAGAAATATTTTATTTTTGGACTTTTTGAAAATTTAAAGTTAGTATAATATTTGCATAAGTTATTTATAAAGATTTTGTTAAATATTTGAAACGCAGTAAGCTATGATTATTCTTTTTTTTTGGGGGGGAAATGATAAAAAGTAAATTTGTTTTCACATGTTTCTCATTTAGTTAATGAAAGTCAACTTTGTTCTTTTAATAATAATGTATTACAATTAAAAATAATCATCTCTTACATGTACTTGAACTCAAAAGAAAATCTCACATAAGAGATTTTTTGTTTGCATACTTCTGTTTAAACATACTTGAAATTAACAATTTTATAGCTGATTTTGTTGCTCAAAAAGTAGAAAAAATGTAACCACACTTTACACAAAATTATCTCTAGAATGTGTGTGTGTGTTCTTATTTTATTTGGATATTATATTTCACTTCTCTCTTTATAGAAGGATATCTGTGAAGAAGACATGAGTTAGAGAAAAGAAATAATAATTTAGTAAATAATGAAATAAAACAGAATAAAAAAGGCATAAAATTATTATTCTGAGAAAGTAAATGAATATTCATTCGTTATTCTAATCTTCATTTTGAAAAAATGCTATTAAATTGTATTGAATTTCAAATTTTTTCTATTAATACACAATATTTAGTAAGAGTTTTTATAATTTAAATTTGAATATAGAAATAAACTTTTATTTTTTACAAAATCCCATTGACATAGAAAAACATATAGTTTGTTATATTAGTACATTCTCCAATATTAGTTTATGTTAATTTAAAACACGTTAGTGTAATTTTAAAGAGACTCTGCTAAGGTTAAAAGCATGCAAAAAAGTAAAACGGCAAAGTTAAAATTTTAATGTGCATATTTTACTGTGCATAATATTTAAATTTTAAATAAATATTCTAGTATTTCATTTTTAAAGCATTATTATATCAGGTATTGTAGCTTTTATTAGTTAATTGAGACAATGTTAACATAATACTTTTGACATAACAATTTTGTACATATGGAAACTTTTGTGTGATTTCTTTTAATATTAATATTAAGAACCTTACAAGATTGAATTAAATTTGACAGATAATTACATTTATTAAATAAAATAGTAAGATTTTAAATTTTAGGTTTTCCAGAAATTAGAAAAAAGAAATGGTTTGTAATTTAACTATTTCCTCAGTGATTAATACTTAATTTATAACCTCTTATTTACAGTCACCTTGTCATTTCGTAACAAAGAAAGACTATCATGAAGATACTATAAAATATGTATAGTATGGTTTGTATTGAATCATTTCTAAACAACAGTAATAATACATCAATAATAAAACTTAAGATTTCATATTTTGTTTAATGTCTTCTGAAGAATTAAGAAACAAATTACATCCTTTTTGGTGAATTTAGAATAAAGAGAAAATATTTATTATCATAATGGGCAAATTTGTTTTAGTTTTATATGAGTATTAATATAAAGAAAATGAAATATATTTTATTATTAAAATATACAAAATTAGCTTTATTATGAAGAAATTCATAAATATTTTGATTATGATCATTTTCATTTGAAATTTGATTTAATAATGCTATATTACATTTCTTTTTTAAAGTATCGTCTTTATAAATATTTACTTTAATATCACTTTCCTTTATTAATTTCCAACATGATGTTTAATTTTTTTACTCTCTAAAATTTTTTTTTTTTTTTTTTTTTAGATTTTTAGATTTTTTAGATTTTACCTTTCTCAGATTTTAATTTTTTTAAGTGTTATTAAACTTTTTCTATACTTTTTCTTAAATATTAAGACTGTAATAATTTGGTTCTTATTTTATTATTACAATAAAATGGAAAAAACATTTTTTTAAATTATGGTTGCTAAAAATAAAATATTTAAGCTCAAAATTAATTTTAAGCAACATATTCATGCAATTTTAGAACAAGTTTTTAAAAAATATTTTTTCTAACATTTAAATATTAATTTTAATTTATAATTTTAATATATTTTCCTAATTAGAGAATTTTTACTTGTTATTTCTAAAACATTATCAGTTGGGTAAAGTTTAATCAACAGTTAAACGAAGTGTATATAAATATGAAAAAAGAGAATACGTACAAAAAACAAATTATTATTAATAAGTTTTGTATGCATGGTATTCTTACTTTTGTGGAAATATTAAAATAATTTTTTAATAATATTTAATTTGTAAAATTTTGAGAAAAAAGTTTCATTGTTGCATGTTTTTTTCTTATGCATAACTTTAATTTTTTCCGTTATTTTTCAATTCTAACTATGCATGATATTTTCTTTTTATATAGCTGTTAATCATATTATAATCTTTTATTTAAAATGAATGGGTCGTGAAGGGTTGCCTACCCTATAAACGGGTATCTATGGGATGCATGTACTGAGGAAGTCGGACTCCATACCAAATTAGGTTTCAGTCGGAAAAGTCGAGAAAGCACCACATATTGCTAGCTTATCTAGCACAAGACAACAACAACTTTTATTTAAATATATAAATTATATATAATAATATTTAAAAAGTGTTATAAATTAACAATTAATATGTAAGATATTCTTTTCGCATTTTCTAGTTTATAAAATATTTATTGAATAAGCTTAAAAATAAAATATTTATTAAATAAAATTATGTGAGAAAAATATTGTTTGGGAATATATATTCCTTAAGAACAAAAGTACATATAACACTTCCAAAGAAAAATCAAGTTAACACTACTAATATCTAACAAATGAAATATTAAATGCAATGATATTCTTAAAATATGTAAAAGTAAACTATACATTTATTTGCTTATTTAAAAATATTGTTCATAACTGTCTTAGTAAATTTATTCCTAGTAAATTTATATATATATATATATATATATATATATATATATATATATATATATATATATATATATATATATATATATATATATATATATATATATATATATATATATATATATATATATATATATATATATATATATATATATATATATATATATATATATATATATATATATATATATATAATATATATATATATATATATAAATATATATGTATATATATATATATATAGTTTCAGATATCAATGTACGAAGTGTTGTTATGTAAGATTCAGTATTAATACACATTAATAGTGAGTAGCTAGTGATCCTGAATCTAAGTGAGTAATGGTAACTCCAAAAATATAAGTCGAATCTAAACTAATGTAGATTAACAAGAATCGTTAATCTGCATTTTTTAAATTACTATCGCCCGATAAAAATGAAGGACAAGCTATTATTTTGACATTTTATATAAAAGTAATGGTAACGCACAGTTGTTGATTAAAGCCATGTGGACGTGACATTAATCATTAAATGGCATGGCCAATATCATGGCTTAATGCCAGGTGTACATTCAGTGTAATAATTAAAAATAAAACAGAAATGTCCTCAAGGTGTCAAATCGGGAGTATAACCTGGCTACTGCATTCCCTACTGTTTGATGTAGTTTCGCAAAAAATTACATTCTAAAATTATTCTTGAAAACTTGTTTCCATTATTTGCTTAAAAACTTGCTCCCTCACTCCATGTCGCAGTATGCTGTGTGAAATGTAATTAATACTTACCTATTAGCATGCTTGATTGTGCACAATATCATATTACATTTATTAATGGTGTTTCTCTAAAAGTGAGGACCTATAGATATAGGTGTGGTTACGTGTCTAACTTGCTTAAAACTTCACCTTGAGAGCCATTTTTAACACCTTATGCTTTGAAACGTGTTTTATTGTCTGCTTACATTTATTATTTGTAAGAAACAGAAAGTCAATTTTACATATGATTACAGCATTTTTTCAAGTTACTTTTTTATAAATGGAAAATAAATCCAATGGATCTCTCATTATATTCTATATGTGCTCACTATGGAATCGTAGCTTCATTCTAAATTTCCATTAAATCTTATGATGTTTTTTTAAGCAAAATGCTTCTTTGGAAGAAAGAGAGAGTAAATTTAACTAACATTTCATGTTTCGCACTACAGAAATGTAAAATTTTTTCTCAATATTAATCTGTAGAAATGTAGAATTCAACGGACATAGATAAACACGTCATTTATTTTTCTTAAGATCTAAAACTCGAATAAGCATAGATCACTGCATTATTTCTTGTTAGATGCTACAGTCACCATCATAAACATATTTAAGCTAATCTTTGGACTCATCTTAAAAGTTTAAATTAATTCCTCGAATATTTTAATTCATTGTTAGAATTATTGGAGAGAGACAACTTTTGTTATCGAGTAAAGTTTTAAAACATAACATAACTTCCAGTTCTTATTTTTGTGCGTTTTCAGTAATAAGCCTATTGCTATTTTGAATGAAAATTTTTATTCCTATTATTTGTTGTTTTATAATTTATTAAATATTTCATTTCTTGCTTTATTACTTTTTAAAGTATTATAGTTTTTGTTTAAAAAATGTTGTTAAACACTGTGTTTGTCTTTAGCTCATTTTGGGAAAATGGGCCACAAATAAATTCAATATTTTTAAACAAAGTCATAGAATTTTTTAATGATATCAAATTACGTATATAGAATCCATTAATTTATTTACATCTAAGTCATTCATTTAATTAGTTTCAACGATATAACTAAGTTATTTCAAATCTTATGGAAGCTTGATTTTTCTTCAGACGCCCTAAAAACTCCGAAAGAAAATATCTTTCCATACGATTAATTATTAATGCAACAGACAGTAGAAATTTTTAGGTTGGTGAGTTTATTAATTTTTTATAAATATATAATATCCAAATTTTGCGGCACTACACAGATTAGACTGTATAGAAATATGAACATTAAACAAGATATAAATTTTATATTTAAAATTTTTATTTGGAATACTTTCATCCGGCGAAATTGTTCCTAAAAGATCATTTTTATTCATATATAATTGTTTGTGTGGGAGAGATATGTCTAGCAAAAATTGATTTACCATTCTTCTTTTTTTGAGAAAAAACGAGTCTTTTTTAAGCATAGCCAAGAAAAAGTGAACAAAACGTTTTGGCTTAGATATATTTTAGGGAGTTTACAGATTGTTATTTTGTTATATCTATTTAAGTTTCAATTACAGAACTATTGTTTTAAAAGTAGACATTACATGTAGCTTTGTTGGAAGGAATGGAATTTAATTTTTGAAATTAATATCTGGAATGGTTTTAGAGGATAAATTGCATCTATTAAGTTTTTATTAGTTCCTTTTTATCTAAGTTACTCAGTTTGTTAAATTCAATTGATTATTAAATCAAATTTCAAATGAAAATGATCATAATCAAAATACTTATGAATTTCTTCATAATAAAGCTAATTTTGTATATTTTAATAATAAATTAAATTTCATTTTCTTTATATTAATACTCATATAAAACTAAAATAAATTTGCCCATTACGATAATAAATATTTTCTCTTTATTCTAAATTCAGCAATAATGATGTAATTTGTTTCTTAATTCTTCAGAAGACATTAAACAAAATATGAAATCTTAAGTTTTATTATTGATGTATTATTACTTTTGTTTAAAAATGCTTCAATACAAACCATACTATACATATTTTATAGTATCTTCATGATAGCCTTTCTTTGTTACGAAATGACAAGGTGACTGTAAATAAGAGGATATAAATTACGTATTAATCACTGAGGAAATAGTTAAATTACAAATCATTTCTTTTTTTCTAATTTCTGGAAAATTTAAAATTTAAAATCTTACTACTTTATTTAATAATTCATGTAAATTCATGTCATTGTCTCATACATTTGAAATTGGCTTGCCAATATAACACCACTAACAGAGAACAAGCAATTATATTCTAATTATCATATGTGGGAGTTATTTACTTCGTGTGACAAGTTTTTTGTTATGATAGGTATATAAGCATCACCTAGTGAATAACTAAAGAGCAAAAGGATACAAGTCTTTCTTACGTATCCTATTTATGTTCAACAATTCTTCAGTGTTCTCGATTCTCAAGGGATCCAACAGGTAAACTCATGCATGACAGACGGGAATGCAAAGACAGAAGCGTAACATCCATTTCCCGTTGTTCAATTGTAACTGGGATCGAGCTCGAGAATATTTGTTCTGTAGAGCATTGTCTCAATTTATAAAACATGATATTTGACAAAGAGTTGTGGACAGTCTAACACACCAAGTCTGTCCTAAGGCATTTCATTTTCTACCCAATAAGCTGCTTTACAGGAGTATTCACATTGTTAAAAACGAGAAAGCCAGAACACTTCCTATGTAGCTCTTGCAACTAGAAAGAAGTGCACACGAAAACCAAAAACTAATGTGTTTATTTAAAATATTTAGTGTTAGTACAAATATGTAATTTAAAAAAGTATTTGCATCCTAAAATACAAGCTCAAGAGCGCTAACCATAAATTATTATTGTCTCAAATTTAATACGTGAAATGTTCAACAGGGAATAAAATATACTATGAAAAGCAGTTTATTTATTTTTGATATTTATTACTACAAAAAAATACATTTTATACAGGTTGTAATCAAAATTGAAATTATGCAATAAAATATTATAGTTAAAACAATCTCAGGTATTTTCTAAATTTAGTAAATACGATCCAAATCAGTAAAATTATAGCAATCCTTTTTCTTGCAGAAAAATTGTAATAAAACTTACTAAAAAGTGCAGTTCAGTACATTTTATTTCTTTGTTAATCAATTATTATACTCGAGATATGCATTAACTGTTAATAAAAGATTATTTTATTAAAAATTGAGCATTTTTATTATTTAATTTTATAAGAGTTTTTTCACATTCGCTCAAATTCAATTCGAGAAGTAGATTCTAGAATACAGATTATAATTTTATTCGTCAAATGTTTAATATGAGAAAGCAACTGCTTTTCTATAAAAAATAGTTTAAAAATTATTTAAGTATGCATTAAAACTATCTACAAGAACAATTCCATGTCTTATTTCTTAATGTAAAGTGTAATCTCAAACACCTGGTTTTCTATTTTAAAATTGTAGTCTCATTTAACCGCCCTGATAAGAAAAGTTCTTTATTGAAACTGACATCACCATTAGTTAATACTTTTTTAGGATCAAATGGCTTATTTTTTAATTCCATTTGCTATTCTACAAAATACTTAACTGCTGTTTCTGAGGAAGTTACATATTTTAGAGTAAAAACGCTTAAAGATAATAATGAATTTAGAACTATACTTAAGCGATTAAAATATTCATTTGTACATACATGTATTTTTAAATCATATACATTTTTTATAAATTAATTTTCTGTTTTTTATCAAGATAACACATCTGTTGTTGTATAAAGACCAGGTACTAGGATTTTTACCTTTTTCATCACCACAAAGAGCCAGAGTGATAGCATATCATCTAGAGGGGACTACCAGTGTTGTATTATATTTTTAATGGGACTATTAGTATAAAATTAACTTAATTGAGATTATTCCTAAAACTAATAATCACAGGAACCAAGTATTTTTAATCAAAATTCGTTAAATATACAATTTAAAAGTTTGTGAACTCCAATACACAATTTGAAGAAAATATTTTATTGTTATTGATGAATGTGTTTTTCAGTATTCCAATAAAATCATACTCATTAAATTAAAAATGCAGCATGCTCATTATTACAAACAATAACTTTACAATCTAGAAATTAAAGCTTACAGTTGAAAAATATAAATTGAATATTAATTTTAGGGGATAATCCGCTATTTAGACCAAGTTCATTAGCCTGTTCATTATTTTAATAAATTTTGAAAATATTTATATAAATTTGTAACTTTAATTACAAAATCAAGAATAAAGATATATTTTGATTGAAATCCCTTATTCAATATTTTTAATAGAAATATATAATGCACCACTGTGCAGTAATAATAGCATATTGCTTTCAGAAATATTTCCGTTAATTTTTTCTGGTTTTGCTGTATGCTTTAAATTTCAAATTAAGTTAATTTATCATGAAGATTTTTTATTGTATATGCACTAACTATATAAGAAAATCTTCCAATTAAATTAATTTTTGTCTACTTTTTTAAAGTAAGATATATATCCAATTTGAATATAATTTAACCAAATTGTAATAAATAGATTTTAATAAAAAGCTTAGTTTCATTGTTTTTAAAACAACTGTAAATTCATCAATACAAGAAGGAATATCTTATAAGAGCAAATTAAATTATTTACTATCGTGACTTCTTTTTTTCGTAGTATCAATTGATCTATAATATTAAAGAAATATGTTAAAAAAATTAAAAAAAATTTTGATGTTAATCAATAATCATGTTAATTAATGAAAACAATTATTATATTATTCTTTTGTTACAATATTAACCAATTTTGTAATCTTCAATATTTACAAATAATTGATAATGTTTTATTTTTATATATTTGTGATATTTAAAAATGTGACTTCATTAATTAAAACTATCAGTAATTTCTAATAAAAACGAAATATTTTTATTTGTATTATAAATTTTAAAATTTAATTAATAAGGAATTTAAATGAACGTTTGTTAATTACATTTATATTGAGGGTGAATAATATGTATAACAGAAGATTCAGCCAAAATATTAATTTTTTATAATTTTATCCTGTCATAATGATATTTTTTTATTTATGTTGTAAGAATTTACGGATGTAAGAATTTAAGTGAATTTAAAGAAAAACTCAAAGTTTACGAAGTAATAAAAAGTGATTCTGTTAAAAGTAAAGATGTTTTTGATACAACGAAAACAAAATATAATCCTTAAAATAAAAATAATAATTTTAATACAACTAAATCAAAATATGAATACAGTAATAGAGTTGATTCTAAAAATGAAAGTGTGTAAATAAAATAAGATATAATGATGGTTTTGTGGAAAAATGAAATACAGTGATTTTGATGATCGTAAAAATAAAGTTTGTTTTAATAGTGGTGAAAAAAATTTATATTTCTAAATTTTGTGAACATAAAAAAAGGGTATTGAATGTTTTCGATGTAATAATTTTGGACACAAGGCTTCATTGTGCCCAGAAATTGATTCTAAACCTGAAGTAGCCACAATGAATGTTAATATAAAAACAATATTGAATGATGTAATGATTAATAATTTGAATGTTAATGTACTAATAGATACTGGAAGCCAAGTAACTTTGATTCGTAAATCTGTCTGTCATACCTCTGTCAATATAATGTCAAATACCAAAAAGTAATGATTCAAATATGATATTTATAGACAAAATCTATCTTATCAATAATATTTATGACAAAACAAAGATAATGGAAACAATATGGATATTTAGAGTTAAAAATAATTTGCGAATTTTGTCATTTTATTAAAAAACAATATTTTCCTATAATACCTATTAATTTTTAATAATTTATTTGAGGAATATTTTTGAGAAATGCTTGGTAAAATAATTTTTCTTTTTCTTAGAACTCAGCTTGATAATTTTTGTCAAATTTTACTAGCTTATAATTTTAAGGTTTTTAATTATACATTTACTATTTGTAAGTCTGTTACAAAATGATAAACACATTAATAATAAATTACCACAAACTCTTCAAAAATTTTAACATAAGCAAATACGGAAATTATCTGAGCTTAAATGAAGCTTCGAAACATATTTAAATATATATTTTGAAGCTGAGGCAAATACAAATGTCTGGAGTTCAGTAATGCTCTATGCTGTTAGGATAAATTCAATTTTCCAAAAATGAATATGCAGGAATTGCTATGGGAAAGTCCTAACATACATCTTAGGGCTCTAAATATATTTCCTCAAAGTTTATCTCCGTTGTCATGGTAATCACTGAGTGATGTCTCTAAATATAATTACTCAAGGAGGAACCTAGCCTTCATCTGCTTAGAAAATGAATTTTGATAAAATGATAATCATTCACTCACAGTTCATCATTTATTAAGACTTAAATTTTGCAATTTTTGATGAAGATTTTGCTATCTAAATATTTCTCAAATTGCTTCCAAGAAGTAATTCTACAGTTAAAATTATCAGAAACACTTCTTGTTTCTACAACTCAGAAACTTTATGTTATTCATCAAATTGTTTTCAATGTATGCTGTATAACAAAGGTATTTAACACACACACACACACACACACACATATATATATATATATATATATGTGTGTGTGTGTGTGTGTGTATGAATTTTATATAATTAAATAATAATAAATTGAAAAATAATTTTCAAATTTCATTAATTTTTAACTGAAAATAATTTAAATTATTGAATTTTTCACATAACCTTAATTAGAGGTAATTTTTGCTCCCTAATTATTCTGATGAAGAAGTTTTATACCAATGCTAAATAATGAATAAGTTTAAACTATTGCACTACATAAAGTTTAATTTTTACTTATTATAAATAATTACATTTTCATTTTCTTGATTTTTAAAAAGATTGTCATTGTTAAAATATCCCATTCTAAATATGTTAATTTTAGGAGAAATTTATTATTATTACCATTAATTTTTCTTATATTTTATATTAAATTTATAACGCGTTTTTTAAATTTTATATTATATTTTACAACTCAAAACCTTTTTTCAAATAAGAAACAAAATAAATGAAAATAAAGTTAAAAAAGGAAGCATTTGAATATTCTTGATGTGAAAGACCTAGAAACATAAATACTAATTCTGAAAAACATGTTAAAAATTAAAAGCTTGAATTAAAAGCTTTAGTAACATGTTAAAAATTAGTTAACTTGTTAAAACTCTAAAGCTTAAGTAGGTTCAAAAATTAAACAGAGCAGAAATTGAAAGAAAATGGATTTTTTAGTTGAACCACCCATAAAGTAAAATTAATTTATGTTTAATTTCAAATAGTTTCAAATAGCAAAATCATTATTTTCGTGTTTATTAGAGCTCATTCTCATGTATTAATAAAATATTATTTATAAGTATATGTTTTCAAGCCTGCATACCAAAATCCCCAAAAACGAAAAATACACTATCCTTTTAAAACAGATTTCAACACTTTGAATACCAGCATTTACTTTGTAATACGAAGTAAACTCAAGATAATGTACCGAAACATTTCTATAGAAGTAAATGATGTGATCATTGAAAAAAAAATGAGTTTGAATGTCAAGAAAGAAGAGAAATTAAAAAAAATACGAAAAACAAAGATTTTAGTATGTCCATAAATAAAATAAACTATGGACAAATCATTAATTTCATTGAAATTTCAAAAGTAAAAACAGTATTTGGAATATGGAAACAATGAGAATTTAGAAACGTAAAAGTATAAGCAAGAAACAAATGTCTCTTTAATCTTATAAGATGAAAATTACATCTCTGTACTCCAGTACATTAAGATTTAATTTTTAAGCGTTTTACTTTAATTAAATCTTAGTTGTATCGAAGATGCAAAATACTGTGGGTAACAAATGTAATTGCACTTATGCCAAATAAATGACAAAACAGCTTAATTAGGTTCTGAATATCTAAAATTCACCCGTTGTTTTCTTTATATATATATATATATATATATATATATATATATATATATATATATATATATATATATATATATATATATATATATATATATATATATATATATATATATATATATAAAATTCGTGTCACGATGTATGTTCCCGATAAACTCCGATACTACTGAATGAATTTTGATTAAATTTTGCAACCATTTATAATAATTTATAATTTTTATTAAATTTATAATTTTGCAACCATTTATAATCTTCAGAGAAAATTAACGTGCGCGTCAAGTGCTTGATTATAGAATTTACATATATTTTCATGATGTATAATCATACTGTAACAATTTTTCGTGAATCATTTTTATAATTATACTTTGTATTGTGGTATTATTGTGCAGTGTTCAATTTGAATTATTTTTAATATTATAAATAGTAAAATAAAATTTTATTTATTACTGTTTTTCTCTACTAATTTTCATACCACCTCGAAAACATTTAAGTATTTCTTGATAGCCTTTTATTTTTTTTATTTTTATTTTATAATTTGATAATTGGCTCTGTAATCGTGGTATTTTGGCAACAAGAAAGTTGATGTGAACGAAGTTATATATATAACTTCCATATACAACAGATGTTGCCCGGTGATTTGATGTCTTTCAAATCAATCGACACAGTTATTGATGAAAACGAAGCCGTAAAGTTTCCAACTGAATTTTTGAATTCTCTGGATATGCCAGAATACCACCACACAATCTTCAATTGAAAATTGGTTCACCAATTTTTCTTCTTCGTAATTTAAACCCACCTCAAATATGTAACGGTACACGCTTAGTCATAAAAAATGACCGAAAATATTCTCGAAGCAACAATTTTGACGGGAAAATGTAAAGGAGATATCGTCCTGTTGCCACGTATTCGACTGATCGCGTCAGAATCTCCAATATCGTTTAAAAGGCTCCAATTTCCGATTTGTTTAGCTTTCGCGATAACCATAAATAAATCTATAGGCAAAACAATGTTTATTTGCGGTTTGGATTTGAAAAACACATGTTTCTCACATGGACAGCTATATGTTGCCTGCTCACGTGTAGGAAAACCATCAAATCTCTTCGTGTTAGCGAAATACAGGTTAACCAGGAATGTTGTACACAAAGTAGTACTTAGATAACTTTTAGTTTTAATAATTTAAAATTGAAAAAATAATAGTTCGATGTCAGTGTTATCTACCTCATTTATAACAATTTATTTTTAGATGTTTTTAATTTATATAGTATATTTTGCAACTAAGTCACTGATTACAAACTATAATTTAATATAAGATGAATAAAATGTTAATTCAGAAAGTGTATGTTGGTTTGTGCTTAATTGCAAAATTTCGATACTTTACTTATTACTTTTAAATTTTTGTGAAATATTTTATTTTTAATCTCATAT